>NMRB01002179.1:104861-120635 GCA_002633025.1 Notospermus geniculatus | reverse complement strand
TTCCGTCAATCTATTGTATGTCACACTGGCACACGGGCCTCACTGAAAGTTACACCGGTAGTCGTTGCAGAATGCATGCTGATAGTGAGCTTTCGCAAGCGCCCAGTTAGGCCATACGACAACGTTTATCTATTGTTTGGGTATACACACACAATAGATAAACGTCGTCGTAGGGCCTAACCGGGCGCTTGCGAAAGCTCACTAATGACGATCCTTCAGGCGGTTATGCCATCCATTCTGAGATTTGGACGACCGTCAGCCTTTTTCTAAATTTTCCACTAAGTAGGCTATGTTTGTCTTTCTAAAGCTTCGCCAAGGTTAGTCTAACAACACAACAGACATAATTCGAGGTAAGGTTTGAATATGTGTAATGTACATGTATGTTACGAGGTCTATGCCAAATGCGTACATGTTATGGCGGCAGAAATAACCAATACAATGAAATCCCTATCAGCATCAGCCGACATCACGTAGCGACTTAATTCGGTAGGCCGAAGATTCCAAAGCTTGTATCGAATTTAATCCTGAAAGTTCACATTCGAACTCAATATGTAATACAATGAATTACCCAAATGAACAATGGTTGTCGGTGTAAGTTTTCAGTAAGCCAAAGGTTGTCACAATAGGTATAACATGAGCTTCTCTAGGGAATTGATAAATGGCATTGGCTACAGATGTATTCAAAGGATTCCATAATGACTCTAGGGCGAGTCGGAAAAAAGGGTAGAAAGGTTCCATGTCTTTTCAGTGCAGGGTATCTGGTGTTTGTTCATCATTATGTTGTTTTTCTACAATAACATCAGATGTACAGTGAAATTCATTCCAGGTCATGCTGCGTGTTCAGTGGAGTGTATATCTCCTTCATTGTACAGTGAAATGTACGGGGGAGAGTGTACACTTGCTTGAAATGGAGAATGAGGAATGGCATCGATGTATGTCTGTCATTAAAAAAACATCGATATATCATACCATAATATGACTTACATTAGGGAATATCTTCTGATACTATTTGACTTTTAAAGATCACACAAAGACCAGTAATGGTAAAAAAGAAGCTCCTTTTGCGTGTTAACAAAAGGGCACCGATGTTAGCTCTGCGGTGTAGAGTGTCTTTTTCAGGGGATTTCGGTACCTTACAGCATGAGAGACGAATGCCCACCATCCACGGTCATATTTTTCATCAAATCTGCTGAATATCCTCAATAAATCCTAAAGGCCGCCGTACACGATACATTTTTTCCTACGAAATATTTTGTAGGAAAATACTGTGTATGACGGGAAACATCGTCCCATTTTTGTCGAAAAGAAAAAACCACAAGGCATTCAAGGCTCTGTCCTATTTTTCTTCTACAATAAAATGCTATTGGAAATAATTCATATCGTGTACGCCGTGGTAGCAGATTATTGTACCACTAACGCTTTGTGCCCCTTTGTCCGCATGTAATAGGTCAATCCTACAAAAAATATGACCCCTTGACGGGGTCATATTTTTCGTCATATTTGACGGGGTCATATTTTTCAAAAAATATGACCCCTTGACGGGGCCATATTTTTCGTCACACACAATAACATTTACACTGCAACGTAATATTTCCTAGGAAAATGCGATCATCTACGGCGGGATGCGAAATATTTCCTTCCAATGAAATTGGATGAGAAATCGTACGAAATATTTCGTAGGAAAAAAATATTAATGCATCGTGTACGGCGGCCTTAATACATTCTGCAGGCCCTGAATAGGGATTTATAAACATTCGTTTGAAAAATGTAACCGTGTAAAGGCGGGCATGAGAAAAAGTTGGCATCTTTTATGCACATCAGGGAGAGGAGCTTTAGGCGTACTCTACGCCTGATCATTGCCCAAAGTAGACTAGTACCTGGTCCTACCTGCGCGCTGCAGCCGTGGCTTGTTTGGTAGGACCAGTATTGGCCGCCATTTTTGGAGGAATTCTGCCAGTGACGTCACTTGGAAATTTTATGTAAATTATGTAAATTGATTCAATTCTCAATACGGCTGACGTACCGGAATGCACATAGAAGGTGACCTCCATTTGACCCAGGAAATCCACCAATCACGAAGGTGTTAAAAATAGAAAGGTACCGGTATCAACATAATAGTTCCTATACTTGTCACCTGCGCCAGCACCGGCCAATCAGATTCACGAACGCGATAGGCAGCACCGGTCCTAACATATGCAAAAGTCCTATGTAAAATTGTTTGGACTGGGTACCAGTCTATGCCCAAAGCCGCAACAAGTGGAAACCAGCGATCAATATATTGTCAGGAAAGTGATTTTTAAGCCTTTCTACACATATCACGAGCACGCCCACTCCCACTCCTCCGCCATTTTGTACCAAGACGTTAAAAGAAATCAGCTTCCCACCTACCATTTTCCAATCAAACATTTTGAGCCCCCTTTGTCCAAAGGATTCCGGAAGTTGTGACTTTCTCTGCCGTCTTCCTTTGGTTAATTAATAAACCAGAATCACCGGAGGAGAGGCTCATTAAGCTCTTTGATTTCATTTTGAAATTCAACCCTTATCAGTAACGCACACGCTGCTTCAGGGTGATTTACAACTTGCGCCAAACGAGTAAAGTCGGTGTGGCAGGAACGGTAGTCCGTAAGACGATAGTCTCAAGTTCATCCTCCAACAGCAGGGGTTTGGTCTCGCTGCTCTTCATACGCTCGCACACAAAGTGAGTCAATGAGGAGGAGCGAGGTAAACACTCCAACTGGGGAGGATGTCAAGTTGTACTTGCCCATTGGCTTCATGATTTTCGCGATTTTCATGAAATTTTGATACCCCCAAATCCAAATCACATAATGCAAATGTGCAGAAGTTCTTTCAGGATCGACGAAATAGACCACAGAATTTTGAGCAGCCATGTCCAGACGGCATTGGGGTCATTCAAGTATTACAAACGCAAAATTTTGGAAATTTCTGACCCCCTGTACACATGGCATACACATCTATGAAGACCCCCTCCCCTCCCCCCCCATTCGGCATACGCAAAAAGTGTGAAATGACAATGCATATACATGTAAAGGGCTCCAGCTACCATTAGCGTTTGCAGCAATTTGCTACACTTTTTTCTAAATTGGTTCCTAAAAATGCCATTTGCTAGAATTTTCTTAAAAATCACAATGTATGTTTTTTTGAGAATTCACTTTGTAGTGTTGATTAAGATGACATTTTGGCTCCCATCAGTTTATAAAAGGTGCGTACATGTATATGCAAAATTGCATACACACAATAGATTACCCCCTCTCCCTGTACGCTCTCCATACGCATGGCTGACAACCCCCCCCCCCTCTCCTCCGCTAGCTGCGTATGTAAAACTTGAATGATCCCATTCATGATTCATATTGCAAAACATGTCTATGAAACAAAGCCATTCCTTCTTCACAATTTCAGCAGCAATGCAATCTTTTTGCAGCGAATGCCTCAAAGCAACCGTTATCAGCGCATATCCATTTACACCGGCATCATCTCCTGAGACCTATTGCCTCAGAATCTCATTTTTCCCTCGTCAATTGTTGCAAATTGTTTGAAATTCACCTAACCATCTGGTTGCTATTGTCAATCCTATAGATAACATGGTACTAAACGAAAAGCTAGCGATGGCAATTTTCACAAAAATGAGATTACGGCATTTCGACGCATCGCCGACGTTTTGGTGATATTGGCAATAACACTCAGGTTACGGGAGATACATGACGAATGGTTTCTGTCCGATCTTCAATAAGTTGTCAAGAATTCATTTTTCAGTATATGATGTTTTACGACGGGAGTCGAGAGCATGAAATGCAGAATAAAATGGGAAAATTGCCTGGGAAATGGCAAGACTGTGACATTAAAAGGTGTTATATCATAAAAGAATCAAACATAAGGTTCAACTTTCAAATTTAGCATTTTATAAATGTGGACAGTATCCTACAGTGGCCCATAGAGCTCACTGATGAAAAATATTTGCATTTTTTTTCCGAGGTTTGATCATTTTTCTTGGGGGGTTTGTAAAATCTTTAGAAGTTCTCACCGCGGTGAAAATTCCACCGCGGTGAAAATCATTTTCACCGCGGTGAGAATGTTTCCACCGCTGTGAAAACGTTCCCACCTGTGGGAACGTTTTCACCGTGGTGGAAACTCGGTGAGGTTTTCAGCACGGTGGAAACATTCTCACCACGGTGAAAAAGGTTTTCACCGCGGTGGAAAAATTCTCACCACGGTGAAAAAGGTTTTCACCGCGGTGAGAACTTCTAAAGATTTTACAAACCCCCAAGAAAAATAATCAAACCTCGGAAAAAAATGCAAATGCAAAAATTTTTCATCAATGAGCTCTATGGGCCACCGTAGTATCCCTTTGAACCTCAACAGATTTGCATTCTGACTCTTCTATATGATAGGCAAGACCTTTCTGCATGTTTAGTGCAAATTTTGTTGAATTCCGACCGATCTTATGATACATCACGACGTAGATCTACATTTTTAGGTTAGTGAAAGGTCAATAAAAACAAAGTACCGGTATTGTGAAGAAATAAAAATTATCTTTTACGAGCTTCTTCAAAAATTCTCGCCCTACCATCCGGAATTATTTATACATATCTATTGTTTCCGTGCAAGGTGGTTATTATGTAGATTGTAAGTCAGAGCACTTTATCATGCAAAGTATTTAAAATATCATCAGAGCCAGCCATGAAATTTACAAACTTATCTCATATATAGGGAAATTTGCCCGAGAACCGATTCTATTTAAATTCAAACATGCGATTTGTTATGAAAATATGCGGCGAAAATTCGAGAAAAAAGAAGTATGTGGTCGTGTTTAATCTTGGATGAGATTAAACTTGCATGAACACGCTATGTAGTAAAAATATCATTACTGTCTGCGTTCTTTCTTGCTTTCCGTGACGTGCGTGATGAGAATATGTGTGGAGAAAACGGCACGCAATGAAAAATTTATCGTTCATGATTCTTATGTCATGCTTTGTCAGATAATAAAGGAATATGAAGACTGAGCGTGAGAAGGGGCCTGCGGCTCAAAATAAAGGGTCTGTCTCTGCAAAAAAGAATGTGGCCGACTGGAAATCAAACAGCCAATCAAATTGTCCGTTACCGAGCAGTTTGCCTTCTTAAAGATAATGTATCACGGGTATTTTCGCGGGCCACGAAAATCATTGTTTATTTACATTTTATTTGTTTGTGTCCATTCTTTCTTTGTCTTATGAGTAATTTGTTGGTCATGTTGGTGGCATGCCCCTCTAGAAATTCTTTTGACACCGAAAGTATTCAATTTGGTGGGGTGCCATGTCCCAAAAGTCCAAAATAACATAATGTAAACATCCATGTTTACAAACATTGAATGTAAACAATGAAGTCGTGATACATTAGGTCGTATTTTAGAACGTTCCCTAACGTTAAGGTCGACCTTACATGTAAGTCTATTGTAAAATCATCGAGAACAATCGATTTTTAAATCTATTGTTCTCGATGGTTACGCCGATGGTTATGTACCCGATGTTATGTTCTCGATGGTTATGTACCCGATGTTACGCCGTTGACGTTAGTACCGGCGATCTGATTGGCTATTTCTTAAAGATAATGGGTGGACGTTCTAAAATACGGCCCATTGTCTTTAAGAAATAGACGTTCTTAAATACGCCCATTATCTTTAGGAAATAGCCAATCAGATCGCCCGTACTAAAGTCAACGGCGTAACATCGGGTACATCAATGGAAACATTTTATATCGTACACCATTTGAAGCGAATAGTAGCCAGGCTGTTTACGATTGCGATTATCATCCACCTTATTGATGTGATTATGCTTATGACGAATTATCGGCATTTTTCATCCAATCATTGCATATTTATCTGTCACCCATCAGATGAATACCGCATATTGACCTTCTGCAAGAGATCAGAAGACCGAGGACACGTTTTTACCGACGTCGGGTAAATCTGGGGTGGGGTGGCGCCGAAACTTCTCAAAGAATGGTAATTCACTGCCTCGGTTTTGATGAAATATGTAAAAACGCATCCCCAGAACAATTTGTTTCAATTGTAAACCCATTACCAAATGATCGCAGTGAAAATAATTGAAATCAGCCAGCCGTTTATCATCGGAAGGAGACGAATACTCCTTAAAAGACATTTGCGATTCTGAATTATCAAAATGGTCTGGCGCCCCGATATTCCAAAGTAAATCAGAACCCTACAGCTCGGGAAAAGTGAGTGGAGACGGGGCCGCAGGTACCTGTACGATAAATCCTTAATTCTGCCACCGGCGCAATTGATGTCACTCATGGTACTTTAGGGCAGGTGTGAAAGGAATCCAAGTCCCCCTGGAATCAAAGTCCGGTCTTATTGTTCAACGAGGAATTCGAATATGTACATGTAGCTAGAGAGACCATGACCATTCCAAAGAAACCTTACAATAGCGAGCTATTGTTTGACGGATCTGCATTCCTAGGACGCTGATTCCTGTCACACCTGGTTCAGGTGAGGACCATTTAGACGACAGGCAAAAATCCTCATGAGTGCGATCCGATTGTGGTTCAAATCTCGTGTCTGTACACGCTACCCAATGCGGTCCAATGTGGATTTAAAATTGCCCCGAATCCGCATTGGACCACATACGACCACATTCAAATCTCGTCTAAACGCAAATGAGACCCGATGCGGGTCGATCGGATCCAATCGGATCGAATCTGAATGTGTTTTTTGGCTTGTCGTCTAAACGGCCCTATAGAACTGCACCTACACGGACACGGCTTGCAAACAAAGGTTTCATGGTCATGAACCCATTGTGAAGCCATTGTTCGCCGGCATATCCGTGTACTGTGTAGCTTTATGTAAACCAGCGGTTATTCCACGGTACATTAGGGCCGTTTAGACGACAAGCCAAAAAACCACATTCAGATTCGATCCGATTGGATCCGATCGACCCGCATCGGGTCTCATTATTATTTTGCATTTAGACGAGATTTGGGTCCAATGCGGTCAAATGTGGATTCGGGACCATTTTAAATCCACATTGGGCCGCATTGGGTAGCGTTTACACGCAAGAGTTTTGAACCACAATCGGATTCGATCGGATCGCATGTGGAGTTTTGCCTGTCGTCTAAACGGCCCTATTAGGGAGGTTTCGCAAGCGCCTGGTTAGGCCCTACGACGACGTTTATCTATTGTGTGGGTATACCCAAACAATAGATAAACGTCGTCGTATGGCCTAACCGGGCGCTTACGAAACCTCCCTAATAGGTACCGTGTGTCGACTACTGTCTTGGGCACCCTGAAAAGAGTTGAAACATGAAACGCCATCAACGCTGCCCAGACCTACTGGTCAAGCTCAGTGAGTTTTTCTATTGTAGAAGCCCAAAGGCCCACAGTGCACCCAACCACAAATTTGCACTAACACCCAGACGGTGTATTCTGGCAAAGTCGTACCGAGTGAAGTGCCGAGTCCGTCCAATTCACATAGCCTACATGTACGCGAATTTCACATCGGATGGCTGTCCACGTGTGAAAATCCAGCAGAAATTTCATCGAGATTCGGTCAGGCGTCAGGCTGGCTATGAATGGGTGTGTGCCGTATTTCCCAATTTCCCAATCCCTTCCAATGTACCTCAAAGTGGGTCGACAGCAACGAACTACTGTCGCAGGAACTATATCGATACAGCGTTGGATACCTCGGCCAATGAATCGGTGGCGAACTCAGAAAGGGAAGGTAGGTCGTTACTGCGACATCAGCCTACGGCGCAAGCAGAGTCTAGGTTCGCCACCCCAATGATTTTCGCTCTTCATATTATGTTGGGAACCCCATCATATCGCGATTGATCGAGAGAGAGATCTTCCGGGTGGCGCACAACGACATTCATTTCAAAAGTCAGGTGCGTCCATTTCTGTTTATCAAAGTCGTTTTCTCTATTTCAGCCAAAACGTCGAAAATGGTAAAGGTTATACTTTTAGCTGCATCATTCCCACTGCAAAGGATGTGACGTAACTGCATTGTAAGTAGCGTGTTCGTTTACTCGCCCGGTGTAACGTCGATCAGTGTTCCCCGTATTTCTGTGTTTTTCTTATTGTTTCCCTCCTGACGGATTAAGCGGCAACTAACCCAACAATAACCATTCTAGGCCGCGTCTATTGTTGGGAAACACTGAGCTACAGAAACACTCACCTATGTTACACTTGGCCTCCCCTGGGTGATACCCACAGCGTTCTTTTATCGTGTGACGTCATGATCTGGCGCCTCTCGAGCCTGCCCCAAGTAACCACCTCGCCGAGGTGGTTAGTTGGGGAAGTATCCCAGCATGCCTTTCGACAAAATGGCGTCAAACATGCCGAATCCGCCATTTTTACGCAAATTGAACATAAATAATGGTCAGCATGCAACTAGTGACGATATTAATGACTACCAGGGCGACTTTTATCTTTAGTCGCTCCTGTCTCTGCTGGAGTGCCAGTGCCATTGCTGGCCGCCATTTTGCCTGATCACGTGGTTTATTGAGCATGCGCCTCAAAAATTTACCCCGGGGAGGCTCGAGTGAGTAAACGAACAAGCTAAAGGTTCGTGGCGTATTTTATTAGAAGGAAGTGACGTCAGCGGCATACTTCCGCCACTGACAATGCTCGTTACATTGATATACTGACGTGTCTTTCCCCATACCGGCAGAATTTACTGTTCGTGATTCAACAGCAGACGAAGTGATTATAAAGTTCAAACTTGTCATCAGACAAGCTCCTTGCTTATGTAGCATGTCTCGCGGCCATTTTTTTTCTTTGTAAAATCGCGACGGAATTCTCTGATCACGCAATAGTTTCTTTGAAATCGTTAATAATTATAATATTGAGCACGATCTTCGGTAATGTAATTGCTTGTAACCTGCTTTAAGGAGAAGGCACTCCGTCTCCTAAATACGTACGATCGAAGATTTAAATGAACAATGCCGAGCGAGAGAACGTACCCAAGGCATAGCTTGCAGCAGAGACGCCTACGCAAAGCGTTTCGTGCCAAAACTCCCGGCTTGAATATAGCCTATCAGAAACAACATTAGGGAGGTTTGGCGCAAACTTGACAAAAACCGAAATATGAAGTACGAAGTTCAACTTCATCGCCATGACTTAATGTATTTCTGGAGATGATTGGTACCACAAATGTCCCTGCTGCCAGTGCGTCTTTCAGCATGTCATGTAAGACCGAAAGAGTTATGGTGCATCTTGAATTTTCAAATTACCACTTCGTATCTATGAAGTGGAAACGAAAGGTAAATTTTAAAGTTTAAAATGCACCGTAACTCTATCGGTCTAACATCATACGCTAAAAGACGTTCTTGCAGCAGGCGATATTTGTGGTACCAACCATCTCCTGAAATACATTGCGTCATGGAAATGAAGTCCAATTTCGTATTTCGTACTTCGTGTTTCGTCAGATTTGCGAAACCTCACTATACTCCCATCTCTACCTTGAGCCCCGGAAGTTGCTAGGCTGTCCCTTTTCAAATCTATTTCCGAAGTCGAACAGTCTCGCACACACCAAAATAGGCCACATGCATTCTTCCATGATGCTGCCTTGTGCCCAACTAAATTTCAAATTCAAAATGCCATCATTCCTATTTATAGACTGGCCAATTAGAGACAATCCGGGTACGAGGTTGATTATGTAGGTCAACCTCGCACCAATCGATGCCTGCTTCTGATTGGTCAAGTCAACAGACTTTTGAAATGGAATTTGAAAAGGGACACCCTGCCAACTTCCAGGTCTCAAGGTAGAGATGGGAGTACATGTAAGCTTATTACCTTTAGGTTCGAAAAACGACAGTGAGTGCAAAAGCTACATGTAAGTCTATTGTTGTGTGTTACCATTATCCAAGCTTTAGCTGCTTTCATGGGAAACTAAGTACGTGTATATACAGTGTGTGGAAGAAGTTTTGTATTAGATATTGCTTACCTAGCATCTTGAGGACAGCTCTCCGTGACTGTACGGTGCTCGATACCGCACGATCATCCGAGGCGCGTCTTGATAATCCGGACCTTTTTAACGCTATTCCTATCAGAATGTAAAGCACGGAGATAATGCACATGGGAGTTACAAAGAAAAGGAAAGCGGAGATTTGAAACAGGGGCACCGCGTCAGCAAACTTTTCCTGAGGGATATTACAAGTCAAACTTGCTTCTATCGGCGTGCCGTTTCTCGTAGCGGCATAGAATAGATCCACGTAATGCATATAGGGGGAGGCACTGCAGCACGCGATGACCCATACCAGCAGTATGACCTTGACAGCACGTGATAGGTTGCTGATCATCTGTGCTTTGATTGGATGGCATATAGCGATGTATCTTTCGACGGTGAAAGCAGTTATGGTAAGGATGGAAGCAGCGTATGTTGTCTCGGATAGGAAGGTCTTGAAGATGCAGAATGGCTTGCCGAAGATCCATGGGTAGGATTGCCAGATGGAGAAAAGTTCGGGTGGAAGGGCTGAAACGAGAAAGGGACACAGTCATGTTAGAAAAGATGCATGTCATTGTGAAAAAGACCTACTATGAGTTTCACTCCATTGTCTTTGACTTTGGGTTCCAGAGCCAAGATGGCGCCCAGTGGCATTCCTCTGATAGGGGCGCCGCCTATCAAGTGGTGACGTCACCCGGCGGACTTTGCAGTAATATCACGGCGTTGATGAAAAACATCTTATCATAAAGACATCTGATCTTATTAATTGTTCCCTTGGCGTGTAACAGGGCCAAGGGCTAAGGTACTTGTCATCATCTCAGACCATAACGCCCGCACCGTTCCAAAACTTTTGTATCGGGACATTTATAACTAGGGTCACAATTCCGTTTACGCCCTGATCATCCCCTACTGAGCTTGCAGGGGAAATACACAGATGTTGATAATTTTCTCGTTCTGGCAAATGAAAGTAATTACATGACATCTTAATTTTTAAAGATATCAATAAATTCACCAATAAAATACAAATCTTCCGTCCCGCAATGGTTGTTACGAGTTAATGAATCAGCAACCCGGAGTCGCATGTTGCCGACAGTTATAAAACCATCCATTACATGTCGCGTCATTAATTATATTTTTGCAATTACAGTTCCAACGATTTTCCAGCCCTGTTGCTCTAATAACGGTCCAAAAAGAGGCTTGTTTCTCCACCCTTTCTGATCAATACTCATCTCTGATAATTGAGGTTGCAGTCTTCTAGGACTCCCTGTAGCCTTACGGCTGTCTTCCATTTGTTTTCTATGTTTATCGCTTGTTTTCTACTTGCCCAGCTGCGCAGGTGACGGCCATTGTGAGGATGTCTGGACGATGACAACATAATTATAGCGATTGAAAGAGAAAGGTTTCTTAGGCCTATCGCTAGTTATTGGCTTCCCTAACGACAAAGCACACAATCGGTTGGAGCCGTAGTCGTGTAGTGTTCTGCTTTCTGCAAGTGGTTAGGAGGTTCGATCCAAAGAAGAAAGCACAAAAATTGACACACAAAGTGGTAAATATCAAGAAGTCAACTTCCAGGACTTAGCAAATTTTCGACCCCAATCGGGGTCTTCTTCAGGCTGGCACTTTTCTACACTAGATTTCAGAAAAGACACCTGGTTAGGAGGTTCCGGTGTAAAAGAATCTAATGTCCCCCCATATTGTATTTGAAGCTTTATTGAGCACAACAAATGAACATAAGACATTTACAAAAATTAAAATACATAGAACGTAAGGAAACGATAAAACAAACAAGATGTGATGTGATGTCCCCCAACAATACATTTACGGATTAAGCGGCACCGTTGAATTGGACTCTAGAGAGACCAAGACCCTTAATCCTGTGACAGACAATGCAGGGGGACATCGGGAGGGTGGGGGCATTAGATTCTATCAAACCTGGTTCGAAGTCTTTGGCCCCTATTTCAGAATGTTCCTCAACGTAAAGGAGTTCCTCAAGGCTATTGTTCTCCTGTTGAGAACAACAGCCTTGAGGAACTCCTTTACGTTATGAGGAGCATTCTAAAATACGGGCCTTTATCTTTTCTTGCCGCAAATGCTGCGACCCTCAAGAGAGGGGTACCTACTGGCAGACAAGGGGTTTCTAAACCCAGCCCTGACCAGAACTGTGGCGTGCGCTCCCTAGGGAGTGGAACAACTGCCCTTCAGCCCTTTATCAGTTTCTGGCGGGTAAATCGACTTTGGTATTGCGGACCCGCTATCTTAATGTAAGTCATTTCCACATACTCCTATCTCGACCAACTACAATTCCATTCCTTCAGTAACGTTAATTACCCACGGAAAAGCTGCGAAGTTTTTCACTAGTCAGACACTCCTGATAGCATTTTTCCTCAACTCATCAATTAATCTCGATTCATCGTCTTAACTGCATTGATATTCGATTAGGAGTTATCAGTTCTTCCACGACACAGATTCCGCTAACCGAGTCTTCAGCGAATCGCTTTCATGACTGTCAATATCCCAGGAGTTCTGGCCTCATAAATCAATCAAAGGGTGGATATCGATCTCGCTTATATGATGCACAAGAATTTCGGTTTTGACACGTCTCCTGTCCCGGTGGGAAAGATGCTAATGTTACTAGAATATAGCAATATTCCGTTACGCTTGATGATCAGAGATGCATGCTTCCATTCTGCTCTTCCTTGATAAAGGCCTACCTATTGCTATAAAGATTAAAGTCCCAGTTGCGCCTATTTTTTACTATTTAGAGAGTGTTGGGGAATATAATGCTGATCAAGATGCTTTTTGTTTCATTGAAAAATTCCAACTGGTCAAAAAGTTATAATATATTTAATGGATTTGGTCATAGGACAATGTGCAGCCTAATTTGATGACGTCATCTCAGGAATTTGCATAATGAGCACGCATTTTAGTGTTGTAATGGACTTACGCAACTATTCACGTGAACGAATGAAATTTGTTTATTAGAAAATATGTAAATGAAAATAAGAATTTTTTCTCCACAGTGGATGGCTCAGATTTGATTTCATTTATCCCTGCAATGACATCACGCATAAATTAGCATTTTTTACCCTGGCTAGTTCCTTACTGTACCAAAAATAGCACTGGCATTTTCACGCAGATATTCCGCGATATCTTCCAAACTATTCATCCGAATTTGATGAAACAAAAAGCCAAATATGTGTAGGCTATTTGTGTGTTCTATAGACTTCAGTAAATCTGTGTAGTCAATATTTTGATACAACTAGGACTTTAAAAGAAAGCAACATTCTTTTGTGAGCCATCTTGAACCACCAAGGGTTCGCTTCGCATTCTGTCTCCGCTAAGCGTACTCCGGAGGCGAAGTGACAGGAGATCTCGATACTTCACGATGTTGTTACCGGAAAATGATTTCTTCTCAGAATGTCCTTGTACTGTCCCCCTGGGGCGGTCATTCATTTGTATTTTCTATTAGGGCTTCTTTTCATAAATTGGTCCATTTACCAAATGTGTTATGAGAATGACAAATTGAATGTACAGAACCTCGGTTTCTGTTGGCAATGATGGAAGAGTCAATGTTGGTGTTAGTGGCCATCAAGTGAAAGGCACGTTCACATCGTGTGTAGGCTATTTTCTTTCCGTCACTTGGCAAACCTCATGTTGTGGGCAAGCTACGTCTCGTCAAGACAAAAATTTAATTAGCTAACGATGCTTTTAATATGCTAGTCCAGAGTGCCATCGTGTGGCCTTGTGTCTCGTGGCTGGAATTTTAATGGAATTGAACAGAGTGGTGGAATATGGTTTAATGATAAAAGGAGAGCATGGAAGTGAATGAAGTATACGTTCTTTGGTAATAATTGAATTACCAACTCATGACTAGATCGATAAAGGAATCAAACATAAAGGTTTAACTGCGAACGATGAAGTGACCGAGGGATACACTTCATGCGGTGCCACCAGATGTCTCTCACTGCCTGAAGTTTGGCTTTATGTGATAGGCAGGAGTGTCAACTTTTTTTATGGTAGTGGGGTACATGAATCTGTCAACTTGATGCCTTGAGTTCCATTTCTGAGGGTAACAGAGCACAATTAGTGTTCCACATGCAAATGTACTTTAGCCTATTCAAATGTACACAGATGACCCTGCGCTCTCATCGTTCGTGGGGTTCTCATTAATTCAGTCCTTTTGTATCAAAAGATCAACTAGTCGGAATTTAAAAATTTGCAGTAAACATGCAGAAGGGTCTTGCCTCTCATACGGAAAAGTCAGAATGCAAATCTGTTGCAGTTTAAAGGGATACTGTCCGTATTTATAAAATACTAAATTTTTACGTTGAACCCTTATGTTTGATTCGTTTATGGTTGAATAGACAATTTTAGTGACTGATTTCAACCTTTTCATTCTCTGTGTAAAAACCTCAGGGCCCGTATGCATAAAGGTGGAATAAGCTTATTCCAGGTATAACTTAAGGTTATAACGTTAGGTTATACCTGGAATAAAGCTTATTCCACTTTTATGCATACGGGCCCAGATGTAGCTACTCGAACTGTAGCTGGCAATATACAAGCTTGTGTACATGTGCAGTTCTGTCGCGTATCTTTTTAAGCATCACGTGCCTATCTCCACTTTCACCACACTAACTTGTAATTAAGTCTTCTCATTGTTCCTGATGTCTGCGCTGCGTTCCTTCCACCACATGTCGAAGAAGATTTATCTAAGCTCAGATTCTCTGACATCAAAGAGAAAGGGTTCCATTTAATACCACCCCGTCTTCGCCAGAGACATTATTCCTGACATATCCAGCTAGTGACAGGCACTTAACGTAAAGAAAAACACCCTGCGGTTAATATCAGATCAAACATATGACAAATTCAGGACGTATCTCCCGCGAGGAAGAAGATATTTGACATCTATTAGTTTTTGATCGTTGTAGAATCGAGTTTTTCCATAAAAAGGAATAAACATTTTGACAGCGGGGGGCAGTTACTGTTAGATCAGTTCCCAATTTCACCGTTAGGAACGGTATGATTACAAGCCATTCAAAATCATCTCATCATCATACTGCAATTGAACAACGTTTGTCTGTTTGTTCCCCTACTCCTCCGGCGTCCTTGGGCCGACCTTCGCCAAACTTGGTGGGTGGATGTAGGTTGACCCCAGAATTGCCCTTGAGGGGTTCATTTTGGGAAGGTCAAGGTCGTTGGGGTCAAAGGTCAAATGTTTGTTTTTCGGAGGTCCTTGGTCCGTTTGGGATGAAACTTGGTAAGTGCATTCGTGTTGACCCCTTGATAGCAGACATGGGTCAAGACTGGGTAAAGGTCAAGGTCATGCGATTGGTCAAATCGGGATAACCTCTGGATGGCAGACATGGCTCGAGTTGGGCGAAGGTCAAGGTCAAATGTACCATAGCCTCTGCCCCCCCCCCCATCTACGCCCCCTGTGCGGCCGGTAGGCCTACGGCATCTTCAGCTCATCAAAAAGTGCTCATTTCGACAACGGGGTCAAGGTCAAATGTTTATTTTGCAGAGGTCCTTGGTCAAATCGGGATGACCGTTGCTTCCGTGTTGCTGCATGCAGGATGTGGAACTCCTTGCCTTTTTCATTGCGGTGTCTCACAGGTGGCCAGACAGCACTTTTTAAGAAACATCTTAAAACGCACCTCTTTAAAATATATTTTGGGTAATTGTTTTATTTCTCATTATTCCTTTTATCATTTTTAACTTTCTGTATTAAACTCTTGTAACTCTTGTTCATGTAAGGTGCTTAGAAAAAGTTTTACTTTAATGTAGCACCTTAATATAATAAATTATTATTATTATTATTATTATA
>NMRB01002179.1:85967-97606 GCA_002633025.1 Notospermus geniculatus | reverse complement strand
TAGGGGAGACCGGGGCTGGTTGTAACACTTTTTCTTTTGAGGTCGATTACTTCCTAATTACAGGAGGTATTTATAACCTGCTTGGTCTTTTGAATATTTGATATCAATGGTCACTTGTGCACTAAACAAAGTTTAGCCATCTCTATCCATGTCTCTGAAAAATGGGTCCAAAGTCGAGTGGTACCACCTGCCCCGTCAAAAAATTTCGGGGTTGGTTGTAACACATCTCATAAAGTGAGCATGGCAAATTTCCCTTTACTTCTTCATGTGTTTTTCAAAACGACACGGGTATTTGTCTCCTAAATAAACTTCTAAACACAGCAAATCCGTTCTTCTTACAAAAAATAATCGATTGAACAGTCTATAGGATGAGGGGTGAGGATTGATGAAAACCTTAATTTTGCCTATCTCCAAGTGGTGAGGTAAGCAATTTGGTTTTTTGCCATTTTATCAAAACCTGAAAAAGTGAGATAGGCAAATATCTTAGCAGGGTGACGATGTTACCATGTTTGTTACAACCAACCCCACCTATAGTTCAGGTCAAATGTGGGCTGCAATACCAAAGCATGTGGAAGTGGGCCTTATCACTCTGGACCAGTTGTACAGGCTTTACATCATTATTCAAATAGTATCCAAACAAACTTCTAAAACTGCACAGGCAGTGAAGCAGAAGAGATTTTCTGATCGGGTCATTTTTTACTTTCATGTACTAAAAACGGTTTTTGTCGATTTTTTTGAAAGTCAATTCGGACATTCAGATGCCCTTTGGTATAAAGGTGGCCGGTATCAATGTCAATATATGTGAGGAAACTCAGCCCTTCCCAGTGGATATTCACGGAAATATTAGCTCTGTTACAACCTACCCCTGTTACAACCAGCCCCGGTCTCCCCTACGCTTACGCTGAAATGCAGCTTGCTGTGTTCCCTTTGAACCCCCATCCTGAACTGTCCACCCACCTGACCCTCTTGTTATTAGGGAACGGTTGGGACCGTACACTCTTAATCATAAGTAAATGCACAGCTAATAAACTTAAATACTAGTATTTCCTAAAATCTTCACTGGATTAACTTTTGCTTTTTACGGCAGATATTTAGGGCATTATGACACATTTTGAGACAAAAATTACCTTGATTTTTGATAAAATGCATTTCTGGCAAAAGTTAATTTCCATTAAAAAGTGTGATTTTTATCGGTCATGAAAATTTGAAAATTTCTTCGTGTATAGAAACAGGAAAGCTTTAAAATGACGTTGGTTTCAGTTTTAAAAAATATGCGATTGAAAATCACACTTTTTTATAGAAATTTTAAACTTTTGTCAAAAAATACAACTCATGCAAGTTCAAGATATTTTTGTCTCAAATGTGTCTTGAGGCCCTAATTGCCGTAAAAAGCAAAGGTTGATCCGCTGACGATTTTAGAAAATATTTAAGTTTATTAGCTGTGCATTTACTTTTGGTTAAGGGTGTACATGGTCCGAGTTTCTCACTCAGAAAGTTTGTACAAAAGCGCCTTGGCGTCGGGGTTGGTGCGCTGTGATGGTGTAACAGTCAAACAGTCCGGACTATTGCCATTCAGCCCACAAGGAGAGAACCGAGCAAAGATAAATATGATTTCCACACAAGAAATAATTCTTCCACATCGTAGCGATCTGTCTAAACAATCGAATTGAATGCCGTCCGCGGATTGCAATGCCGCGGTTCATATCTGATCTCCCATGAGGACTCGGTGGCTTATTGGCCTTCATTTGGTTTCCTCTCATACATATCGGCCGCCAATAGCAAAACATATGATTATCATGTGTCTGAAGCTGGAATCGTTTCCGCAATTCTGGTCATCGCCTACAAGAAGGGAACATGCGATGAGAGTTCTCAATGTTTTTTCCCTCTGGGTTATCTTCAATGGGTGATTTCAAAGTTGGTGTTCCCTCTGTGAAATATTCCCTATGTGAAATATTCCCTGTTTGAAATATTCCCTTTTTGAGATTATCCCTCTTTGAAATATTCCCTCTGTGAAATATTCCCTCTTTGAGATTATCCCTCTCGGAGATTTTGGCACCAACCATGGAGGTGATAAAAAAAGTTAAAGTTTGGGTTTATAGTCTGATATCAACAACGGTAGAGGTGTCATCCGACTTTACACTTTAACCCCAGTCTATCCTGAAACCTTTCAGTAGAACTCAGATGAACTGCTCATTCAGCGCTACAAGCCGAGCATTTCCGACCAGTGCCCACACCTGGGTGGAGATAGGCCGGTGAGGTGTTGAACAAAAGATAAGTGTCACACTTACAGACTTAAGACTTACTTGTAGACTTAAGTAGTTTTATGAATATGGGCCCAGGGGCACTTTTTTCCGCATTCATGCCAGTCGGATGAAAACGCGTGGGACATTTTCTAAATCAAAACGCTGTCAGCTTATGACCAGATTTGACTATCTTCGAAAAAAACGCAAAGGAAATTAAAGCGTGCGATCTTTTTTCCACAATGGATTACTTTTTCTATTCTAATTTTCAGTGATAAGGCATAACGCGCCGCGTGAGTTTCTGGTGTGACTATCACTCATGACTGGCCATGCGGTCTAATTGCGTCTCAGACAACTATATGATTAATGACTCTGCCGTGGATCACGATTTTTTTCACATTCTCAGCTGATTTACAATCTAATGAGCAACAGGCGCCTGGTTTATCCGTTTCGGCAGCTGGGTATTGTACATTACAGATGAAGGATTCATACTTATCGTCATTATTGTTATTATAGGACTGGAGTCGGTCCTTAACCCTTTCCATGCGGCTGGCGAACTTAATTCGCCGTGGAAAAACGNGCCCTATTCATGAATTTCGAGGTATTTTTTCATCGCGGAAAAAGTGGAAAAGTGGAAAAAGGGCAAAAAAATTAATTATCAACCCCCCCAGATAGTATGAAACTTATTTTTTTCAGAATCCTTAGGCAATTCCCTGTCTCCTGGTACAAATTTCATCTTCATAGGTGGTGGAATAATGATTTTACAGGTGAAAACAAAACAATGGTAAAAAATGACCAAAAATAATTAGTTAAACTTTTACCGGAAATGACAAAAAAACTCAGCATGGAAAGGGTTAAAGCAAATGGCTCGCGGGGTTTGTTGACAGTTGTTTGCTGACATGTCCTCAAATCAAGCGCCGTTTTGAGAAAAACGCGAAAGAAGGATTTTAGTTTAATGGGAAATGCATTAGACAGCCAAACTTCGGAGGCGTATTCTGCAAAATCTGCCGCTTCGAAATCAATGTGAATAGTACAAAATGTACATCTTGACCGACTGAATTTGAAAATGTCGTTAACCCATTTTAACAAATTTTTAATGGAACCTCGTCCCCAGGTGCACGTTCGCATATTTGCACAGGGGGGGGGGGCATGACTGGAGCACGGCTTTGCCTGGAGACTAGGTTCACTCTCTGTGGGAGGTACCACCAAAAATCAAAACAAACCCCGCGAGCCATTCGCTTTAACGTAGTGCAACAGGGACGAACGTCGAAAAGAGGTACAACCGCTCACAGCGCCACCTAGTGTCGATCGTTTCGTTTGCGGGATGCGCGGCCGATAGGGAGTTTAATAAATCAAACGATAAACGTTAACTTTACGACAAGGTTATTTTTTGTACCGAAAATGTAATATATAATCTGGTGAATTCGCAGTACATGTATGAAAAATAACGTTGTCGTAAAGTTAACAATAGGGAGGATTAGAAATCAAACGATCAACGTAAAATTTACGACAACGTTATTTTTCATACTACACATTAACCAGATTTTAAATTGCATTTTCGGTAAAAAATAAAGTTGTCGTTAACGTTTACGTTTTGTCGGTTGATTTCTAAACCTCTCTATTGATCGTTTGATTTCTTAAACTCCCTATATAGTACAGAGTTTTCGCAAAACCCCGGAAACGCCAACGCCAAGCATATTGTTCGATGCCACGAAGAGAGCACCGAACAATAGGATAGACGTTCGCGTTGCCGCGTTTCGTGGGCTTTGCGAAAACTATATAATCAGGGAGTTTTCAATGTACATTACATATTACCACTGACGGAACAAAACTGATGCCTAATGCGAGGGTCCGTGGGTTTGAATCCGGTACTAGGAAGCTATGTCTTTCACCTTAGAAACCCGTTACTAGGGAGTTTTCGCAAAGCCCCCGAAAGGCCGACGCGAATGTCTATCCTATTGTTCGCTGCTCTCTTCGTGGCATCGAACAATGGGATTGGCGTTCGCGTTGGCGTTTTGCGAAAACTCCCTACTATTTTATGAACAAAACGTTTTGAGGTATTTTTAAACGCGCCATTAATAAACGTCGAATCTCTACAAGATAAATCAGACCGCTCTAACATCAGCAACACCTGCGCATTAATATTATGACCCTCACCAAAGATGGTGTCCCGGCTGATTTATACGTGACGGGTACGCATTAATGGTTGTGTGTAATGAAGCGGAAACAAATGCAAAGGCACGATAGTCACAGTATTTCAGAGATATTGCGTCAGACGACGAAGTGACGGTGAGTAGGTTTCACTCATGCGTGGGTTGTAAGGTAAACATGTGATTTATAAGTGATAGCAAAAATTCATTAGGTGAGTGCAAGCTAATGAATTTATGGTTATAGCAATAGAAATCAGTTTTCGTTGTCATTATCATGAAATAGAAATGAGTTGGGAACGCACAAAACGTTCCTTTAAAAATGCAGAACTAGAATTGCTAAAAGAGTTTTTTGTAAACAATCTGGAAATTTGTCGGTGACGGAACTCCTACCGTCTGCTGCTAGGATGAGAATCACTGTAAATTCAGTCTTATCAGTCATTTACATATTTAAGATCACATTTAGGGGCCGTCTCAAAATTACATTGATGCCAAAAAGACGAAGTGACTTCATCTTTTCCCTGACCCCCTCCCCCTGAAAAGATGAAGTGGGCACTTGACATTGGCTCCATCCATTGTAGGGATGGTAGGCATGGAAAGATGATAAAGAAAAACATGTGAAGACACTAGTAAACCAAGAAAGCAATATTTATTTATGGTAAAATCCATTCTCCTGTAAAAAGAGTGATGTCAATTTTTTCAAAAAAGATGAAGTGGGCTTCCCCAAATTGAGAACCCCTCCCCCAGACGAAATCACTTCGTCTTTTTTGGCATCAAAACAATTTTGAGACGGCCCCTTACAGTCGCCGACGAGGGTTTTGACTTCATTGTTGCTTCATTAACAATTGCATGTCTTGCATGGTCTACAGAAAGACACGAGGTTGTCATCGAATAATCTCTGAATAGCCGTGTAACGGTAAAACTGTCCCCAGGGGAGAATGTCCTGGTTACACGAAAGATGATCCTGATATTCTTTTCCGGATAGAAGAGGGATTACATTGCTTTCATCGGTTATAACTGTTGTTTAACCAGTTTTTGCAATTTTGCCACCCAAAGGGTATTTGACGAAAAACAAATACGATAAAGGGAAGGGATTCGCCTAATTCGCCTGAGCCTTCGCACATCCTCTGATATGCGACACGTGTTACAAGGGATTTTCCAGGCTAAAGCAAGAGGCTGACCTGAGCTTATCGGTAACTATAGGCCTAGGTCTTGTTTCAATTAGAAGCTCAACACCCTTCTTATATTTCTTCCGCGCTACTCGATTGACGAGTGTGGCCGCGTGTTGCGTGAGGAGGACATGGGATTACCACAGCGTCAGAGTACATGTATATCACTATAGCTAAGGTTACATGTACATGTACACCTGTTGAAAATACCACGTGTTTTTCCAGACCCGTGTGTACGAAAAGCCCGGCGAGAGGTCACACTACTACATTGTAGTTAAGTAGCCCGGCGACAGGTGCGCTGCATGCACTGACTCTTCGGTCATTTCTGTATTTGCACACATTGTTGGAGGCGCGAAAACGAGGTCACTTAATGGCTGCGCCATCTGTAGCCATGGTAAGAACTAACGAAAACATGGGGATTTCGACTAAACGGGCGACTAAAGCACGGCGAGCTTGCCCTGTTTCAAAAACCCGTGTTTTTCAGACACGGGGATTTTATGTAGTGTAACCACGGCTTATAGCCCAAGGACAATACCACTGGCTATTGGTTACTTCACCCTAATGACGTCACACCTCGTGAATATGATAATGAGGCGGCCATGGTGTGAAGATTGCGAACTGGCCTTACACTACCGAGAATAAGTATACATGTACTATATTAGAAATTGTCATTTACATGCTTACTGCATGTCGTGGAGAAATCACGAGCCGTAACTTTGAGACGGGAGTGGTCGCCAATCACACCTGGGCGTGAAGTGACAGGTATAAAGTGCCCCGGTCATCCGAACTCCAGTCTATTTACGGTAGTTAAGAGCTATTAGGCGGTCCTTTCACGTCTGTCCTCGTCGATTATGAATGACGTACTGCTACACGACACGTCAGTATTGTAAATTTTGCCGTGATTTGGCACAGTCGTTATTCTACTAAATCATGAGGGAAACAGCTGACTGCGCAGTAAAGGTGTCATAGACTGATGTACAGTCTTTGACAAAAGTTTATCTCCACCTGATACCTTGAATATTTCAAATACTACTGGGCAAATTTTAACACGGTTTGTTCCACATGAGAGTATTGTTGGTCATATTTCTGCATCAACATTTTGGATATTTGGAAATATCGTAATTATGTAATACATGTAGCTCATCAGGAAAACCCATAAAAATCAACATTTTTATTATGTAAATTTTTAACAAACCGTGTTAAAATTGGCCCAGTATTATTTGAAATATTCAAGGCATCAGGTGGAGATAAACTTTTGTGAAAGACTGTATGTATACACATTGACGACCAGACGCGTCAAAGCTAACGTTAATGTTAACGCTGACGTTAACGTTAACGACCGTATTTTACAGCATTCCATCGAGAAGTGATCATTTTTGCTCTACACGTCATTAAGTGCAGACACATCAAATTTCGATCATGCATTTGTGACTTCGTCAATAAAATGTTTCTTCCAAAACGTTCAGAATTGATTTTCGATATATAAATCCTGTTTACTAATATTAGTAACGTTAAAGAGATTGAGTTAATCCGAACCCTTGGGGATTTCGAAACCGGAAAGTTCAAAACCAAAGCAAGCCCTACCAGTTGTTACAACTTGGTGCAATCGATAGATGAGACCTTAATGATCAAGTGCACTGGCAAAACACGTAACATGATACAGGGCGAGTATGAAAGAACTATCAGGAAAAAGATATCTGTATATAGAGGATTGTGTTACGTTCTAACGAAAGAAAATCGAAGTTAAGTGGGGTGGGTCATCAGGGACATCTATGCATAGTGCCCCCGGTAGTCCTTCCGTTTCCTTTTTTGTGATGCTCGACTCGGAAACCCTGGGGGGCTCGCGTTGATCAGAGAGTTTGACTTCCTTAGGGTGTCATCGAGTATTGTCAGTGACCTTTCAGTTTTTGCACAGTCGCCGACGCCCATCTTTAGATATTGAATCGAGAATTTAGAGCCAAATACGGCGTTATTGGCCCGTAGTTTACTCATCAACGTAAAGGAGTTCCTCAAGGCTATTTTTCTCAACAGGAGAACAATAGCCTTGAGGAACTCCTTTACGTGGAGGAGCATTCTAAAATACGGGCCATTAGCTCTACTGACAACATTGGGCGAATTGATGTACAGCAGGGCCGTATTTAACTTTTTGGTCGAGGGGGGGGGGCAGAAGACCTCTTTTTGCCGTTTTTTGCCCAAAATCCGCATGAATATCACGTTTTTTGGTTGGCTCAGGGGGGCAACTGCCCCCTCGCCCCCTTTAAATACGGCCCTGTACAGCAGGAGGAAACCGGAGTGCCCGGAATAAACCTGTGTTGTCAAAGAGAGTAACCCTCTGTATCACATAAAGATCGGGTCAGACCAGGGGTCGAGCCCGGTGTACCAAGCGACAGGCGCCGGTCTTTTCACTGCGCCAATCTGACAAGCCAAACGACGCCAACTTGGTGTGTTTCAAAAGGTGTTCCGTCCGAGACACCAGAAAATTTTCACCATTATTTTATCTACTAGTGGTGAAAGGCTGTTTCTTGAAACTCTACAATATTCATGTCAGATCTAGGTATATCATGGAGCTCTAAATTATGGCACTCCAAATTAATTGATCTATTAACCCTTTAAAGTCTGACAGCAGAAAGTAGTTTTGCTGTCGGACGGAACGATGGTAAGCTCAATATATTTTGATACCCTCCTTCAAATGAGTGTACATTGTGCATCCTAGATGGAGAAACTAATAGTTAAAGGTCTATATTATCAAATACTACATTTGATTTTTGGAAAATCAATGGCACAAATCTTTGTGATCATTTCAAAGTTAAATTTTGCCCCATTTTCTTGGGCGACCAAATTTGAAACACACCCACATATCTTACTCGGCCAGAAAGCGATAGAGGGATACGGGAGCAGGTTATTGCTGTTGTCTTAGATTGTTCTACGATCGTGGAAGGGGGGCATGATTCAATAGTCCAGTTTCTTGGTCTCATGGGATTAATGAACATCAGAGGAACACACTAATGAACCTAAAGCCCACCAATTTGTGGGTTCATTATCATTAATACGTATATATGTAGCTGCACTCATGAAGCCTAATTGACAGTTAGTCGGAGCTCGAATATGCGCTGAATTTTCGGACCAAGAATAATGAGGTTCAGCTGGTACAATATCATCAAGAGGCTGCGTCCTACTGCAGCCAATGAAAAGAGAGGGTGTGTCCTACCAGCCAATAAGAGAGAGGCTATGTCTGCCAGCCAATAAAAGAGAGGCTATGTCTCAAACTCGTCCCCAGTGGGTTCACGTTCCTAGAACACCACTGGAAAGGGCTGACGACTTCAGAAATACTGCGCATGCGCGATATACTAATTTTCAGGCGAATCACACCGAGAGGCTGGCACCCGCGGCATGATGTTCCCAACTAAACTATTCGTTTGAAATTGCTCTAATACTCAAACAACTTCGTGTTTTGGCGGTATTATATGGCTTTTTAGGCATATATGCTATTTTCCAGAAATATTGTGTGAAACAAACATTTTGGCACGCTGCCAGCGGTTGTCCAGGACAAGTCGTAGCCCTTGCCAGAGATATCCTCGCATGAGGTAGATCTGGGTACGAGATTGGCTATGTCTGCCAGCCAATGAAAGAGAGGCTGTGTCTGTCAGCCAATAAAATCTGCCAGCCAATGAAAGAGAGGCTATGTTCCTATAACCAGCGAATGAGGAGGGTGTGTCCTACCAGCTCTCTCACTCACTCTCTAGTTATTTGGTTCAATGATTCAATGGCGGATTACGGAAACACCCTTCAGGATTTCAGCCTTGTGCAGCAAGAATCGGCTGCCTGCTCGGCTTCAGTGCAGCTAAATAGACAAATTTTATTCAGCTTGTCCTACTAGATGCAAATGAAAGCCGTCACATAAACCACTATCAAGTCACTCAAGAGAGTTAATTAAACGATAAGCGATATCTATTCCTATTCTAAGAGTTCCCTAAAGGCAAAAAATCCTGCGTGAATGACTTTATTCTTGATAATAACATGATTAGCTTGGGAGGATGTGCACAGCCCTAAAGGCCATCGATTTACCACTGTGGATAAGACACGAGAGGCCGCTCAGTCAAGAGTGGTGGCCCCCCAAGCACTCAGTGAATTTGAATTTACTCGTGCTCTGTATTAAAATTTTTACTCGTGGACCGTAACGTGTTCATTCACCATACGACTGTGGGGCAAAGAATAGTCTATTCACATTGAGTGACGGTGAAGCTGTTCATTCACCAGAGTATCCACTTGAAATGAAGTAGGCCTATAAGACGCCATTTGACTGCTGGTTTTATAAAAGGTCACAGACAGTGGAAACATCGACTGAATGATTCGTGAATATGGCGCTTGTCTTTTGAACGTTTCTGTCCGAGGCCCCAGGGACCCTCCACAGATTCGGTAGGCCAAGAAGTTCCAAGGCCTAGTACCTCTAGGCCTAGCCAGCAGGCAGACTTTACCACAAGAAGTACGGGACGTCGTTGCAAATCCAGTTACCGCGAGATTTCACGAGTTTTGGGGATTCATGGGATTGGCAACATCATGACGTCAGACTCGGGTCTGTTTCAGATTGCGTCGCCTCAAGAACGCTTTTATGCGAATACTTTTTGCAAATCTGTGCGCAGATTTAAAAAGGCATTATTATTTAAAACTTTTCTTGCCAGACGTATTTTCTATATCAAATGATTCGGCTCAACCACCACCTCCCACTCGTATTTCTCCATCATTTATAACATTGATGTTTTGCCTGTCATTGTCCAAAGCAGGTTTGAACGCTGCATCTCCAGTTAAGAAAGATGGATGCCCCTCGGCGTCTGACGCAATTCCGTTAGCTGTCATCCATCGAGGAGGGACTTGAGTTGCTCTTTTCAAAGGCAAAGTTCAACTCAATACACTTGAGGTGGAAAAGAAATTCATCGCAGGTTGGATATTGGATGAAATTGAAAACCAAGAGCTAATCCGCCGTATCAGTTGTCACTTCCACTGCTTGAAACTTTGATGAGGGCGAAAATGTCGCTGATGCTTTTATGTTCAGGAATTGAGTTTGCGGAGGTGGGTGCCTTAGGTATGGTGTACGCAAGATTCAGGAAAAGGATTTTTCGATATTTTTTCAATTCCTTTTCTTCGGGGAGTCTAGCTCTTTTTGTCAAATGCTACAGCCGCCTGGGGTAATGAAGAACTAAGTTGAGTCGTTGGAAGAGTGGACTGGGAAAACAATCATGACTGTAGCTTTATTGTGTTCGTGTTCTGGGTGATAAATGGTGAAGCAATATAGGTGATCGCCCACTCGGTGATCAGGGTGGACTCAGGGCGTGATCGGTGATAATAACGGCGCACGTTTTTTTCTCTAATAAGAGTGACACTCATTTTGGATGCGGGGATGGGGTGGGGATCAATCCATGTCTATTCAGGTATTCTGACCAGAAAATGAGTCCTGAATAAAAGGGATACTCCACTCATTGTGTAAAATTTTGAAGTTTTGAAATATCTCGTTAATACATTAAAATCCACTGATATCTGCAACATGTCGTTTTTTTTTTTAATCAGGAAACTCATCATTTTAAGTATTTTAATTGGATCCCAAGTGGACCATTGCACAGCACTCATGATGCCATGAGTGCTCAATGCATATTTATGAAGGTACAACCAATAGGCTTTTTTCACTGTGAGCATTCTCTATTGTCAAAGTCTTGGAACACAAAGGATCAGCATACCCAATGAATAGAGCAGTGCCGACTGTGAAAAAAACCCTAGTAGGCCTAGGCAGCCATAGTATTAGCTCATTCACTACAAAGGTCGTCAGCCTATTGACACTAGTGACATAACAATTCATGGCAATAGTCTCCATGGATTGATAAAAATTCAAAAGTTTACAATGAGTGAAGTCTCCCTTTAAAGAACCATCGGCCGAACCAAAAGCAGTGCTTCTACGAGACAGCCGAAAACAAAATTGAGGTAATATGCCAATGGGGACTCTATATTCTAAAATACCTTGGTATCTTGTGCGTATGTTTCAAATGGATAATGCATTAGCCTCATTCTGAATGCAGCGGGTCTGGGTGACACAA
>NMRB01002179.1:47744-77627 GCA_002633025.1 Notospermus geniculatus | reverse complement strand
GACTTGACTGGAGGCTGACCAAATTATATTTTCATACGTTCTCAGAAAGCATCATTCTGGAAAGTCCAATTGAGTCCAACTAACACAGGAACACAAAAATCACACCATATGTAAATTTACAGAAGTTCCTGAAACTCTGCTGCAGGCAATTTCTGTAAAAATATTACAAAAATTTCTAACAGTGTATACACCTGGGCGGACAGAGGCCAGTGAGGCTAAGTGACTTGTCCAACGTCTCCTGCCCAGTGCGATTCGAACCCGGGAACCTCTGACCGCTAGTCGGAGGCCCGAACCACTACACCACAGTGAAAGGGAAACGTTTTCTAAATATAAATATTGAAAAAAATCCTTTTTTCAAGAAATCCTACAGAGTCGTGTTCATTTTTCCAAATTCACAATGAAAAAGAAGACATCAACTTACCACTTCAGTTTTTTAATCCGGCAGATGTGTATTTCCTTTCCTGAGATCATGGGCGATTATCCACAATCCCTTATCGTTTCAAATGACGTTATCAAACCGTTTTTCTTCGTGTTTGACGTAAAACTACCTCGGTCGTGGTAGAGGTCTTACGTCCGGGGAGCGAGGAAAGGGGCGATGCGCCTGACACGACAACTTCGGAGTCTAGTCTAACGGCGCCTAGCGTCATCAGTGTACAGTATAGCTTTAAATCAATCAAACTGCAACTCAACAAGAATTCGAATCAATGACTATTTTCATCAAACGGGAAATCATCACCCAGAGGAATCGGAACCAGTCAATAGTTAGGTTTCGCAAATCTGACGAAACACGAAATACGAAATTGGACTTCACTTCCATGACGTAATGTATTTCAGGAAATGGTTGGTACCACAAATATCGCCTGCTGCAAGAGCGTCTTTTAGACGTTAGACCGATAGAGTTACAGCGTACATTAAACTTTGAAATTTATCTTTCGTATCAACTTCGTAGATACGAAGTGGAAATTTAAAAATTCAAGATGCACCATAACTCTCTCGGTCTTACATTATATGCTAAAAGACGCACTGGCGGCAGTTGGTGGAGCAAACTTCTTGAAACAAAAAGGCAGTGCATTTTCTTTTGATANCAGTGACGCCCCCCCCCCCCCCATTTTCGGCAAAGCATGACTTTTTAGCAAGAAAAATTTAATGACATAAAAATCGAGTACTTTTCTCTCAGATGCCAAGAAAAGGCATCTAAAAGCACTTAAATTGTCAATTTTTTCTGGGACCCCCTGATTGGGCGTCGCGCTCGCAGTGCTCACCACCTCCGTCGAGCTACGCCCCCTTCTGTCAACCCTGGATCCGACCCTGCCCACCTCCATAGAAGATGATTAATGTGCTTCACTAAATTGTCGGTCCCTCAGCTAATTATCAGAATATACCAGGTAAGGTTTTGTGATTAAAGCCAGAATCAAAGGGTGATCGACCACGATTCCCCTACATTTCTTCCTGTTTTCACGGCTTCCAGCCGTGTTGCCTTCGACAATTGCCATTGCAATTTCCAGTTTTACCTGCCCCACCCGGGGATGGTGCCCCACCCGGGGATGGTGGGCTGTCAGAGTGGCGCAATGGAAACATCGGCGCCTGTCACCTCTGAGGTCGCGGGTTCGACTCCCGGTCGGGTCCGTGTCTCATGTGATAGAGAGGGCGACTCTCTCTGACAGCGCAGGTTTTCTCCGGGCACTTCGGTTTCCTCCTGCATTACATTAAAATCGCCCAATATTGTCTATAGAACCAATAATGCCGAATTTGGCGCTCGGTTCTCAACTCAATATTTTTAAAATGGTGTACCCCATCCACAGGGGACTTTATCTTAATAAGGCTAGGCAGGATACCAAGCCGTGGGTATAGTGCACAACCTAAGAATAAACCTTTGTCGTTATAATATGAAAAAGTATTGAATTGATAATTAAAACATACATCGTAAATGCTGCAAATATCGATCAAGTTTCGTTTCATTGATACCGGTAGGGCCTACTGTGTTTTGTGTCTTTCTTCTTTTTGGTTAGAAAATGTCGCCGTAGGCCTTTGAATTGATCGTTGTAACATTGAATATTTGATGGATGGATTTGCCGCAGTTAATTGGATATTACTGTTCATATGTATGATAATCTCTGAGTAGACATAAAACCGTGAATCACGAACTACCGATTTACCATAACGGAACAGAACGACACACGGAACGCCTCGGCCCCCGCTGTTTGCAGAGTGACCAACAACGGCCTGGAACGACAGGGAAACACCTAGGCCCCTGCTTTTGGCAGGGTGATAACTGCAGGACTCATAAGTCCATCATGAATTTCTAATACAATGATGGTGCACGTTCATACATGTAGAATATGAGGTGATATCGTTCATTATTTATGTGCCCGCCGACCAAGATGACCGTTATCTTTTCCGTCCATCGGGCCGTCCATATCCTAATCCGCGCCGAGTCCGTTCTCTACTCATCTGACGTCACGACGCAAAAGAATATTCAAATGTTTCAGCGAAATATTTTGGCTCTAACTTCGGCTTTTTCATTGACAAATGCATCTTACTATTCTTACCAACCGAGTTGTCTGCCACAATGACGGTGATCTATTTTCGGGCAACATTTCATGAGGTTCGAATGTCGGATAAAGTTATCACACGCATTCAGCCTTTGTAAAACCGTACCATGTTTATGTGTACTCGTTTCCGGTGACGATTCAAAAAAATCGACAACAGGTTCATTGTGGGTAACACCCACTTTGACAAAAATATGTCGTTACCCTTACGAGGGTCCGTGGGTTCGAATCTGATAGGAAGCAATGTCTTTCACCTTAGAAATCCGGGTCCATATTCATGAAACCTTGCTAGCTTAGTTGATTGCTAGTAGTGTACATTGGCCTGTACAAATTGGGTGATTTAGTAACCAACTAAACTTAGCAAGGTTTTGTGAATATGGGCCCCGATTTCTATTTTCACACCCTTACGGCTACGATACCGTGTACAGTATTCTAATTCTGTGTCATTTTTCAAAGTCCTTATGATACAGTTTTTTGATACTGCTCACTCCATAAAACAACAGCCCTCACACACCCAAAGTTGCACTCCCTGGGGTGAGCATATCTCGCATGTGCAGGACGTCGTAGAAGTGTTTTAGGGTAATTTCAAAGCTACTCTCATCAGGCGGCTTAAGTTTGTACTGAATTGGGTTCTGGAGGCACACATCTTTGCATGGAGGGTCTTCTGTACCAATACATTTCAGGAAATTTCCACAAGGTAGCATTAAACAGGGGACTGACAAACCCAAACCGCGCCTACGAAAATGTCATTTCTTTACTTGCATGTGCCGCGATGTGTCGGGAACAAGATTGTTACACAGTAATCACTTTACCAGAAGTATCAGCGGCAGTTTTTCTCTGTCAGCTTGACAAAAAGAGGAGAAAATGTGGTGGCGGAGAGGAGACGTTTGAGTACGAGGGTGCAAGGGTTTACCAGAGAAAGGTAGGTATTGAAGTATCAAGTGTGAAGACGCGTTCAAACTGGAGGTATTGCAAGCTTCCTTCTTATCATAATTGACGGTAGCCATGTTGGATATTTTATCAACCTGATTTGATTTGAACTATCTGCTATATCTGGTCATGTAATGACTAATACACAGTTACGGTGGACCGGATTTTGTGCCCTATCTCCTCCTTAGTTAGGGCTTGAATCCTACGAAGAGCGGCCTATGTGTACAGTACAATAGGAGGAGAGTGTCCTTACGGCATTTTGCTTTTAAATAAAGTGATCATTTGTATCAAAAAGAGAAAGTGCCCCCCCCCAAAAAAAACGATTTGGAAATCTGGTACACCGATACATTAAGGACCCTTGAAAAATGATGTGGGGCCCTTAAAACCCCAGTTTTTTCAGGGGGCCAGTGGGAGCCATGTAGTTTGACGAAAACGGGTACCGAAATTTAGATGCATACACTCCAGACGCATTCGAACGAAGGAAAGATAATGGGGCGACATTTTACCGGCCGCCAAAGTGAAAAAAACTTCGAAGTTAAGTATTTTGCTATGACGTCATTCTTGGGCTGTGACGTCATCAATCACCCTGCCTACCATAAAGGACTGAAAGCGTGATACCGTTTGGATAGTTTGTGCAGCCGAGGAAAAGGGGTGTACAAATATGATCCTTCCCATGAATGGTCTCCTTTGCAGACTCCTTTTCCCTGACTGCCAGACTGATGACTCGAAAAAAATGAAGATTCGGGAAGTTAGCCTTCACTGCCGTGACTGTCGAAAACACCTGTAGTTTTTTGACAGCACGGCCGCTGCCAAGGTGTCGCAACACAGTGTCAACTGATCTTTGTGTGCACAAACACGTGTAGTCCTAGTGTATTCGAAAATCTGCACTGGAGAAGAAGTTTGAAAGAAATGGCCTACCTCATTGCTTGATTTTCCATGATGTGCTGGTGAACATACAAGATGCCATCACCAATACCGTCTTCCTATGCTGGCTGTACAATCTAACGAGTCCCGTGGCCTACATTTTGTGCACCTGCAAGAAGGGTTAAGGTTGAAATGGGTGTAAGCATATTTACAGACAGAAGTAGCATGCAGACAAAACGTGAAGTGAGCGGCGGGCCTCCATGACATGTTACTGCAGTCGTTATTGGAAGACTCCTTGTATATTTAACCGACTGAATTCTGATATGAGCAGTTTTCTGAACTCTCAGGCTGATGACAAATCTTAGATGGCAATGTGAGAAGGAATATACACACCGCTTTTGCAGGGAGGTGTTTAGACCTCGCTTGAAGACAGACATTGCAATGGACTATAAAGTCCCTGTGTAAAGTATCTGTCTGCACTGTAAAAACGAATGGGCTCGAGAGACCCATGATTTTGTCCACTACCTGGACACATTGGGTTTGAAATGTGTTCAATGGAGAATGGGTCCATGGTGCCCAGAATATTTGTTCTTCGAGCCTGAAACGGACAGGTCTATAGGTTCCAGTAAATAATGAGAGTTTCATAGGTCACTTTGGCCCATCTACGAATGCTACCGTGGGGTGTTGGCACCCATTAGCAGCAATAGTAGATGGGCCAAAGTGACCTGTGAAACTGGTCATTATGGGTTACTGGAACCTAAGGACCTCCTCGTTTCAGGCTCGAAGAACAAATATTCTGGGTACCATGGACCCATTCTCATCTCAAACCCACGTGTCCAGGTAGTGGACAAAATGGTTTTTACAGTGTGGGTGTGAGGTCAGCGTGCACCCTCGATTATCCGCGTGAAGGATCTTTTTTGGCACAAAATTTCTGTTAGGCTGCGTATCCATAGGCTGTTCGCGTGTGCCGTTTTGCCCTGTTCCGTGTTTGCTTGTTCGCTTGTGGCCTGTCACATGGACAATGAACTCTGTTTGGCTTTTTGTCGTTCGCATTAGCTGTACCATGCGAACCTTTCCCCTTGTTCACGCCATATATGCCCTCTTGACTGGGAACATAGGGAATGAACATGCTCATTCTTTTGTCCACTCCACAAGACACGACTGTTAGAACACAATACGTCTTTGGAATTATTGTCTCCAGTCGCCTGGCAATTCTCCGCGATCTGATTGGATACCCGGACCCATATGACGACATACTAATTTGCATATGATTGGATTTTTACCACATGCGTCGTGTACGGCGGCCTTACGATACATTTTTTCCTACAAAATATTTTGTAGGAACTAATTTTACCGTGTGTGACGGGGAACATCGTCCCATTTTTGTCGTATACAAAAAAATCCACAAATTGGTCCTGTCCTATTTTTCTTGTACAATAAAATGCTATAGAAAATACACACGTACTTCCTATTGTGTATATCGTGGTAGCATGTTATTGTCCGCACGTAACAGGTCAATCCTACAAAAAATATGACCCAGTGACGGGGTCATATTTTTCGTCACACACAATAACATTCACGCTGCAACGTAATACTTCCCAGGAAATAAATGGGATCATCTACGGCGGGATGCGAAATATTTCCTTCCAAAATAATTGGATGAGAAATCGTACGAAATATTTCGTAGGGAAAAAATGTGTCGTGTACGGCCGCCTTAAGGCATAAATACTCAAAACCACTGTGTACACTTTTTGTCGTATTCAGGAGCGGAAGACACTTCACTATAGGTTACTCAAGCGTGTTCCTTTCATTCCTCCTCTCTTGCATTCTACAAAATCATTATTGTGGTACTTCGACAGGGGATCTGGAGTAATTGTTCAATTAAAGCAACTTGATACTGGCTCAAGAATTCTGGTTTACAAGCTCACATTTGGATGTTTTCGAATATTTTACAACTGGACGCTTAGGCAGGAAATTATCGGCACGACAGGGAGTTGCTATAAGCAGTATAATGTGCTTTATATCCGAGCACGGGAGAAACGAAACGGTATGGTTCTATATGATATAACAAAAGGTACAGTCGTTGGAAAGCTCCACGTACCGCAGTACGACATCTGCTCTAAACCAAACCCTTACATCTCTGGTTGTCAGTTAACATTTGGTTATGGTGCGAACGCTGTAATATTTTGTACAATTAAAGGCAACTTGACGGCCATGATTTATGATATCCAAATTTCTAACACAATGAGCCTCCACAATGGTATCATTGTACCAATTACATATTATAGTTTTACAGTTGGTGTCAATGCAGTTTATCACCTGAACATTAAAAAAAGCGGCGCATACCTTGTCGCTTACCTACAAGAAAACAACTATGCACCAGTTAAACACTTGGTACAACACTTGAATTGGTTCGGACCTTTACCACGACTTATTTTGAGGGTAATCAAAGCAATTGACATAATGGTCATGTTGGACACCCCTGGTCCATACGGTGTAGGGCTGGAGTTCATCTGCGCTTCAGCAACTGGAGTAATTTCAAATAAAACAGAAACTTCAACTGGTAGAGAAGTTAAAGTCACCTTTCAACCTGTTGTCAACGATGCAACTACCAAACATTACGAATTTCACCCACGAGGTCTTTTTCTACATTTTATACGTAAAACTCGAAGCAGTGACAATGCAAGTTTCTTCTCAGATGCAGATCTGTACATACAATCTTAAAGCGAATGAGGAACCCGCAGAACTACGCCACGACGTGGCGCTGCCAGTGTAAAGCCCGTCTCACACGAGCGTTTTATCCGGCGTTTAGGCCGTGCGCCTAGGGGCGTTTATGAAACGCCGAAATGAGCCCATGGTAAGCGCAGGGTTGACGCACTGCGTGCACCAACTCTGCGTTTGTAAACGCAGACCTCTGGGTGAACGCATTGGTTTTCAACATGTCCAAAACTTTTTCGAAAACGCAGAAGAGAGCGTCTATTGACGCAAACGCTGCGTTTAAGAACGATGAAAACGCATAAGAACGCACGAGAACGCATGAGAACGCATGAAAACGCAGCGTTTGTAAACGCACTGCGCGTTTACAAACGCCTACTTTGCGTTAATTTATCGCATTCTCTGCGTCAAAGAGAAGAGACGCTACGTACCGGAAGTCGTCAAAACGCACGAAAACGCAGGGCCTGCGTTTTGAAAACGCAGGTCGTGCGTTCACACGGCGTCAACTATGCGCTAAATAGTGCGCTTGTCGGCGTTTTCAAAACGCGCTAGTTGACGCCGTTCTCGGCGCTCGTGTGAGACGGCCTTAAGACCTGGAAGTCCTATTTTCTAACAGTATTTCCATTGACTTCTTGCCCCAAAATAAACCACTCTCTTTGGTTCGATTTTGATTAAATTACACGGCCCCGTTTCATGTTCAAAGTTCTCCATATATTACTGCTTTGTTTCGCCAGAAATGCCACAGGATGCCAATATTGACAACGTCTTTTGGGGAAATTTCCACGGAAAATTGTGTAGAAAAATGTACACATGCTTTGACGACGTGATGTCAACACCAAAAAAAGTGACGTCGGTACGTCATTCGGGTCTTATACTTGCTGCGCCATCTGCAGGCGTGCGGGTTCCCCATTGGTGCCGAAGCGGCTGAATGCACGATCGGTCGCCGCCATCTTGACGTGGATCATATCGTATCACCATAACAGAATCAAACATAAAGGTTTAACTGCGAACGATGAAGTAACTGAGGGATACACTTCATGTGTTGCCACCAGATGTCTCTCACTGCCTTAATTTCATTGTGTTTCACAGGTCGGCGCTAGGCGGCGTTATAGATGCACCAACCTGTGTCCGCACGAGCCGCATCACGCCGAATTTGGCGTAAAAAGTAATATGCGGACACATCAGCGCCTCAACTCGGTAATCACGTGATCTACTACGCCACGAAAGTAAATCCTAAGAAAATAGCGATATGAGGCTTATTTCTTGCAGACTTCGCAAATAGTTGACTGATTTTTTATTTCTGATGAGAAATTGTCACAGACATGACATTGTTGAGAAGAAAAGGATGATATTCGAGTTATGACCACGGCAGCTATTCACTGTGTGTGTAGACATTGTAGTGTACTGTAGTGTGACGACGCACTAACGCAGCTGTCAGTGGCTAACATGACATGTACAGCATATCTCACACAATATAGGCCTATGTATGTCATAATCATGACGGATAATGTGATACCCACACACGGAGACATCTTAGGTAGGCCTATTTTGAGAGATTCTGCAATTTATATACCTGAAGCGAGGAATCGCCCGCCATCTTGAAAATGCAGCAAGTAGTCCCAATATGTCCCATGATGCCTTGCGCGCGCGGTGACAGGTCAGTGCGAGGCAGGAGCGCTACCTGTCGTGACAATGCCTTAATTTAGGCTTTATGTAATACCATAAAGGAATCAACCATAAAGGTTTAACTGCGAACGATGAAATTACTGAGAGGTACACTTCATGTGTTGCCACCAGATGTCTCTCACTCCCTGGATTTTGGCTTTACGTAATGGGCAGGCGCTTCAACTTTTTTTGTGCTGAAGGGGTACATGAACCTGTCAACTTGATGCTTTGAATTCCATTTCTGAGGATAACAGAGCAATTCTCAGCACAATTGTGTTCCACGTGCAAATGTACGTTAGCCTATTCAAATCTACATAAATGACCCTGTGCTCACATCGTTCGTGGGGTTCTCATCAATTCAGTCCTTTTTTATCATAAGATCAACTAGTCGGAATTCAACAAAATTTGCAGTAAACGAGCAGAAGGGTCTCTCCTATCATATGGAAGAGTCAGAATGCAAATCTGTAAGTTGAACCTTTATGGTTGATTCCTTTATGCTAATAGGCAGGAGCGTCAACTTTTTATATGGTAGTGGAGTACATGAATCTATCAACTTGATGCCGTGAATTCCATTTGTAAAGCATGGCACACACCAGCGATTTTTCGAGCGATTTTCTAGGTGACCAGCCTTGCGACCACAGCAGCGACTGAACATATTTTTAGTTTTTTTTTAGTTTTTGTTGACTCGTTTGCGACAAATGCTTCATTGGAAGATCAGCGATGTCGCGGATGACATCACTGATCGACCTCAAAGGTACATGTAATTATCGCATGCGACGTAGTAGTCGCACCGGTAGTCGCCCCTATTTTAGTCATACGAAACTCTAGAACAGACTCTGTTCTAGAGTTTCGGATTGTAAAGTTCCAGCCTGAAGAAGACCCCGGTTGGGGTCGAAAATTCGCAAACATTCTGGAAATTGACTTTTTATTTATCATATATTGTGTGTCGATTTTTGTGCTTGCCTTCTCTATAGAAGCCAGAATGAGTAATATTGTCGACATAGTTTGATGAAACAAAGCACAAAAAGTTACAAAGTAAAAAGTTAGAAAGTTACAGTCTATCAAAACTGCAACAAAAATGACAAAAAAGTTACATAATAAAAATGTAGATTTTTAAAATTATTTCTGATGAGCTATTACATAATTACGACATTTCCAAATTTTCCAAATTTTGATGCAGATATATGACCCAATAAGTTGTATGTCCATGTGGAACAAACCGTGTTAAAACTGGCCCAGTAGTATTTGAAATACATATTCAAGATATTACGTGTAGATAAATTTATGTCCATGACTGTACATGTACATCGATGATAAGCTGATATTTGGCTTTTCCGTTACTTATGCAGATTTTATGCAGGCCGTTTCTCCCACTTAATGCACTGAATCAATAGTATTTGAAAATCAGTAAAAAAGTAATACATGTAGGTCACATCTATGGTAGTCAGAATGACTAAATGTCAAAGCATGTGTTTTGTAGTATAGGTTAAAAAGTCGCCTTCCTTCCTGAAATACTGGATAGTTCCCCCAAAACAAATCTATAATTATCATTCTGAGGTAGCGGACAAGGGCCTATTTTCCACGCCTACCATGTCCATGCTCTTCATTCGTGAAGATCAGGGGCCGGTTGCACAAAAGCATACTAGGCCTAGTATCATGCTATGTTGGTTACCAAACTGGCCACCAACTTCGTACGGTTGCACAGAACTATACTATGTCTGGTATCATTCTAGACAACATACTATGTCTGGTAGGGTTCAGGAGTACTACTAAGTGCTGCCATCTATGTTACTGAGTTCATTCCTGGCTTGAATATATTGTCATATCACATGCAGTGGCATGGAGTTGGTACGGTTGCACAAAACTATACTATGTCTGGTATCATTCTAGACAACATCTTGGCTTATATAACAACAAAACAATGGATTGTCACACCCAGTGCACATTGTGCTGTCAGGTGGAAGTCATTCAACTTGGTCTAGTACTTTACTATCCCACAAAGTATGTTACCACGTAGTTGAGTGCCTAGCATGCTTTTGTGCAACACTCCTGGAAGACCCAACTAACTAGAATGCTACTAGACATTTGGAATGCTACTATCTCCTAGTTGGCTTCTAACTTAGTATGCTTTTGTGCAACCGGCCCCAGTTGTACCCGTGTGAACTTGGCTAGGAATCTGCCCCTGATATCCGCTCCCAGTCATGGCGATCTCACACACTCTGAGCGATATTGGGGGAACTATCCAGTATTTCATTCCATTCGTATTTGCTGTGGATTGTCCTCTCCGTATTGTTTCTTCTCTTTCCTCCTCACGAAACAGCAGTAGGCCACAACCAGTATGATAATCAACGCGACGACAAGTATAGCTAATATAACAATGATGGCAATAGCATAGCCGGGTAAACCACCACATTCCTTCTCATCCGCGGTACGACTGTAGTTGACTTTGACATCCATCATAGAAGATCCGATTTCGTTCGTCGCTATACATCGTATGGTGCCAACCATATTCGGTTGGTATGACGTAATGTTGAACCTCACTATCGTTCGTAGTTTTATCCTGTCGACGACATCTTGTGAAGTTTCCACGCCATGGCAACCCAACAGTGGAGTCCCACTAGTAACCTCGTACGTGACATTTGGGAATTTGTGGAAGGCATATGCCGAACATTCGTAGACAAGAACTGAGTCGACATTCGTGTGATTAGTTTCTACGTAGCTATCATTGCCCATAGTCGGTTTTTCGCACTTGAAGAGGTCCGCTGTCAAGGAGTCAATTTTCAGTCCGTTTAAGTAGGGAGGTGATTGACAAAACATGAACGATAATCGCATGTTGCTTTTTAACCACCCTGTCAAGTGGGGCGGGGAGCAAAAGTCGCAAATGATGTTGTTGAATTGAGCAAAGACGAGTGCATTTTTAATCGGTTCCAACACAAGAGAAAAATCGCGGGGAATTCGCCTCATGTTTGTATTTTGGATGCCAAGCGACCTTAGCCCATTAAGTCCTTTGAAAGCGTTTATTTCATACGAAATCGGTCCTTCGGATACTTTGTCGTTAAGGGTCAGCATTTTCAATTTCACGCAATCCGAAAATGTATCATTGCGTATGATATCAAATGAATTCCCGTTAAGGTCTAGAACACTCAAAGTGGGAGCCACAGGAGCTAGATCAGCTTTATTAATCCTAATCAACTGTGCCTCGATTCTAATTACGGAAATTTCAAGACCGTTCAGAAAACCCTCCGGAAGAATGTTCCCTATGAACCTTGAGTTAGTGACAACCAGCTGTCCTTTGGGTTGGTTGAGTGATTTTGGAATCGTGATATTCGGGTTTTGACAATCATCCAATGTCAACCGTTCAAGGGTCGGGAATTGAGAAAAAAAGTCCTCGCTGATTTCCTTCAAGTTTGGTCCTCCCACAGTAAGGACTTTGATATTCTTTGCCTCCATTATTGTGCCACCTTGAAGGGATGTCAGACTTTCAAATGACATTGCCAACGAATATAAAGAAGGACATTTGCTGAAATCCAGTTCTATTCGTTGAAGATTATTTCTCTTCATGAAAAGAAACTTTAATTTCGGCAGTCGGTGGAAATAGTCCCGTGGTAACTCAGTGAATAGATTTTCACCGACATCAATGTCCGAAACGGAATTCCCGGAGTCGAATTCGAAATTGAAGCTCTTGAGACCATTTCCGCAAATATTTAGGGTTTCTACACTGCGAAGCTTTGCGAAGGATCTTGCTGGCAAAGCCTGAATTCGATTATTGGTAAATTGAATCGTTCTTCCTGCGAATCCAGTGAGAAATTCTTCGTCCAGAGGATTCAGAATTTCATTTTTATCGATTTTTATAGTACCCAAACTTGGTGTCTGATTAAAAAGGCCTGGTTCGAATGAGGTGATGTTCACTTCGATTATCGACAATGCCTCAAGCATTTCTAATTCCGCAAAGGCATCCGAGTCAATGCTGTTGAACTCTCCTCCACAGCATAAGTCTCCCAGGATATACAAACTATCGAGTTTCGTCAGTTCCGCCAAATGCGTCTTCCGTAAAACGGGTCCAGAATAGCGGCTAATTGTCAATCTAGACGTTTCTGCTTTCGGTATCTCTTTAAGAAGGTCGAGAAGTGTGTTCTCATCCAACTTCCCATCCGTAGCACATTTCGCTCCGCCCGGAGAGGAGCAGATACAGCCCGGATCACAACCTTCAACAACTGAAGAAAACAGTTGCAGTAAAAGAAGCGCAACGAACCCACACATCGCCATCCTTTCCTCCAATTTCAGCTCCGCAGGCGTCCTTGCGATAATCTTGTGATGAAAAATACGGCCTTGTTTTTCGTCAACGACACAATGTCATAGAGTTTGATGGCAAAGTCGAAAGAACATCAGTGAATCCTGTCAGAAAACGGCTTCCACGACATCCATCCGTCGTCCACACCACTAGACTTCAAATACTCACGAGCCCTTCCGAACCTTTTCTTTAATATAGACTTCGGCCGGCTTGGGCCTGTGTACCGTCACAGGTTTATGCTTCTGTGATTAAAAACAAATTCCAGTTGACTGGTCCTCCCTGCAGAGAACCCCCTTGAAATTAAGATATGGCAAGTCTTAACCCGTCGGTCATGGGGGATTTCCTTTAATGCCTACTCGTTGCGCGTTCACCTCGCAACTGGGAGGTACGCACGTTGAGCGCATCATTACGTGGATGGGTGACCACACGTACAATACAATCCCTGACAGTTTGCGGAAGACATGTAATTAGTGTACACAAATTACGTACACTCTGTTTTGTTGGGTCGAACAACCATTTAGGGGGGTTGGACTCTATTCGTCCTTAAAGGAGCACGGTATTGGATCTCAAATGCGTTATTTGACTGCCGACGTAAAGGGAGCCACCTAGCGGCAGTAACACGAACTACAAAAATGCATTACAAAATGTACAGAGGAAATCGGGTCAACTCGCCAATACGTCGTTGGTCCCTGGGTTGGAGAGTGGCACAGTGGCGCCGGCTGTCGAGAAAAAGTGGCAATACCGTGCTCCTTTAACTTTTGACACATCCTGTTTGTACATGGTACTTTAGATCTATACTTGGGTTTCAGCTCAGTCTTTTCCGGATTTTCATAGTGGGAAGTGACAGAGCCTGACGAAGGCCCCGTTTGGGGCCGAAAATTTGCGAAAATTCTGGAAGTTTTTTTCTGCTACACCAGTACTTAATCTTTACATGTGTATCACCACATAACTGACATGTATTTGAAAACTGCTGCATCAGCTATCAATTTTCAAACATCATTCATAGTCTTCTTTGCCTTCTACATCCATTTTCATCAGTGTAATACTCGACTTTTGACTTTTGGCCCACGGCTGTTCCTCACCATCGGCGAAAATGGAAAAAAATATGGCGCCAAATGCAGCTACACCGGCACAGATGTAAAACACGACCTGCCACTCCTCACGCGTGCCCTGAAAAAATATAAATGGGGAAAGTCACACGTATGCTTCCTTACGGAATGAGGAACCCGCCGAACTACGCCACGACGTGGCGCTGTCACTGTAAGACCCGGAAGTCCTATTTTCTAACAGTATTTCCATTTACTTCTTGCCCCAAAATAAACCACTCTGTTTGGTTCAATTTTGATTAAATCACACTGCCCTATTTCATGTTCAAAGTTGTCCATATATCACCGCTCTGTTTCGTCAGAAATGCCACAGGATGCCAATATTGACAACGTCTTTGGGGAAAATTTGCGTCAGTACAAGTGTCATAGAATGTAATGCCCCCGATATCAGATGCCCGCTTCTTTTGTTCAGGGNTGAGCCGCAAGCACGACCTCTCTCGCCGTGTTTAGTAACTAGGAAATGTACTGAAATCAGGTGTAAGCGCGTGGCGGTTTTTTTTTTCAAGCCCGGGGAAGACCCGCGTCTCAAAAAAAACACTAATTTGGGTTGGGTGGAACTATGGCTATATATAGATTATGTACACTGTGTAAAGAAGCAGTCGGACATTGGGCATCTGGTCCTCACCAGTCTATCTGTCCTGACGGTCATCTAGCCTGGTTCGAATCCACCACATTTCCCGTTTCTGAGGTGGTGACAGCCTCAGCCAATCATCGGGGTGCGAAGGAAAATCGACGTGCCAATCAAAATCCGTGTTACAAATTCCAGCGTGAAGAGTAAAGAAAGTGTCCAACGGTGATTTGTTTCGCAAGTTCTGATTGCTCGGAGGCGGGGTCAAGTAGGGGTTAGGTTCATAATAATTTATGCATTAACGGAAAAGATGACACGATTCGGACAAGGCTAAAGACGGAGTTCATACGGAGTCGATAGCCTTGTTTCAGGACAAGATGACATTGGGAGGATGAAGGCCCAATACTTAGACAATCAGAACAAATTTCATCACTATGCTTACCTGCTTCATGTCAAATTTTAGGACATCTTTCATATAAGTTGGCAAGCAAATCATCATTGTATACTGGACGTAGTTGTTACACACATGGGCTACTATTACTGCAATCAGAGGAAGAGAGCGGGCGAATTTTGACCACGGCACGTGTTCTCCCTGAAAAGGAGGAGGGGAGGAATGAATGAAGTCCGGTAGGCTGATGGGTCACAATTCAGCGGTTATGTAGCAGAGTCAAGCTGGCCAACTAAACCAGAAGCTCCCTAAAAGATGCTGCATGGTGGGAGGGTTTTCTTGTGGGAGTTGGTTTTCAATGGGTAACTCAGCCGATGAAAAACTGCGGGCGCAACGGTGTCTACAGGTCGACATTGTATATTGAAGCAACTCGACGGATCCGTCGCAAATAAAAAACAACCACGCGCAGGTCGATATTTCAGCGATTGAGAGGAACTCGGAGCAACTGGCAGTTCCTCGAACCGCACGCGCAACTAGCGGATCCGGCAGCTGCTCGGAGACGCAAGCGCGCTCTGGTCGTCCATCTTCGATAATCGAAGGCCGATCTGCTCACCACTGCGTTACATCGCGCATCACCCTTCGAGAAATAGACCGGTCCACGGCGTATCCGCTGCCCCGAGAAGAGGAGGCCAATCAGAACCGGTGTTGTAAAATTTCCACATGGTACAAATAGTGGTAACCGAAGACCCAATATAAAGTGCAATCTGACTGGTCGACCGGTAAAGTTGGCATCGTGCCGAGATATGCCGCCGACCAGTCTATTACTCGATGTGCGATGTAAACGCAGTGCTGAGCAGATCGGCCTTCGATTATCGAAGATGTGGTCGACAAAATCGATCGGCAACTGATCAGTCACTCCGAGTTGTTTCCATCGCCGGAAAGCTAGTTGCCGCAAGTTCCCGATTTTGTCGACCTGAGCGCGCTTCGGTCTCCGAGCAACTGCCGGATGCATCATGAGCGTGCTGTTCGAGGTATAACTGCCAGTTGCTCCGAGTTCCTCTCTAAATCGCTGAAATGTTGACCTGCGCGTGGCTGTTTTTTTTTACCTTTGAAGAATCCGTCGAGTTGCTTCAAGACGCAATGTCGACCTGTAAGCCGCTTGAAGTCAACCCGCCAACCCACGTGGAAGAACACGTCTAGTGCATCAGTTTTGTTAAAGACATTTCGTAAGGAATCATTCGATAGGATATTTCGTAGTTCTCCACCACACGCCTTCTAAATTCGGCCCTTACTGTCTTTGCCACGGATCTCCCGATGTCGTCCATGATGAACTTTTTTTCTTCTTCAGATATACACGGATGCTGATTGGGGGAATTGTAGACCAATCCCACCCAAAAAATCAGCCATACGACCTCGGCTATTCCTGAAATTTTGCAACACACAAACATGTATGTATTCAGGCAAAAATCAAGTTAGGAGTCGTGATGCACATGTAGGCCTACAGGTTTGTATCAGACTGTTCAGTTTACAAAAGTGAAGACCTTGTGTCGCTTTTCTGTGTCCATCCCTGTCAAAATCAAGGTTTCCTCTTAAGTTGCCCAATGGACCTCCAGCGTCAACCTCTTCTTGCCTATACGTATATCTGTTAGCTCGACTTTACACTAATCCAAAACAATTCACACGTTTACTCACCGCAGAGGTAGAAAATGGACGGCCATCCACCACCGAACCCGTAGACACAGAGATATCCCGAAAGAAAGTAGGTGACTATGTTGCCCAGCATTGTTCCCGAGTAGCTCAGAGACACCAGTTTTGTCCTCTCCAGTACTGGGGCCCAGTGTGCCCAAAGGTGATGACAAGCAGGAAACGTGACCCCCTAAGAATCGAAAACCTGGTGAGTTACTTGTCTGGCCCTGTCCCCCAATGGCAACATGCAATTCCTCCACTACTAGAAGTCAGTCTATCCTGATTCTTTGACCCACTTTTTCGAGTGTGGGGCCCTAGCATTGCTCGAGCGTGGAGACCCAGACAGTACATGAACCCCCATAGTTATGATAGTAGCTGACCATGGGAACGGGCAAAAATCAGGTCAAAAGGATCAGCAATTAAGATATTTAGGGCCTACGGTAGTCTTGCAGTGAACACAGGCTTATACGCAGCCAAACAATACAGTTGTGAGCATGCAAAGTTGCGAAGTCTCCAAGAATATTGCGCCAGCAAGCTAGAGTTCGATCCACTGAACTAGGCCCCTACTGTCTCACTGCCGATGCGATGTCGACATAAATAAGGTCTAAGGACGACGGGAATTGAGTGAACGGACTTTCTGAAGCTTCGACAGCGTGTAATGTAAAATACATGTAATAGTGTTGAAACGTACCGACCCAAGCCCCACGAGCACCCTCATGGCAATGACGAAGTAGACGCTGGTCCTCGCAGCAACTGGGGTTAGGAAAGTCCCAACAGTAGAAACCAGGAGGCCCACGAGAAGTACCAGCTTCGCTCCGAACCTCTTGGCTAACCAACCCCCTGGAATTTGGGTGATGATGTATCCGTAGAAGTAGGAGCTCAAGACGGTTCCTTGAACAGACCGTGGCCACTCGAATGTGCCTTCCTGGGGAGTAGAGACAGAAACTAAGAGAGTTCACTGCACGAGAAATAGCTGTTACGAAGAGAAATGAATTCACGATAGAAGGGACCAGCCTGGGAGTAGCTTCCTTCCTTAAAGGAGCAAGGTATTGGGTCTATGCGTTATTTGACTGCCGACGTAGAGGAAGCCACCTAGCGGCAGCAACACGAACTACAAAAATGCATTACAAAATGTACGTATAAATCGGGTCAATTCGCCGACAACGTAGATAGTCTCCCTGGGTTGGAGAGTAGCGCGGTGGCGCCGGCTGTCGAGAAAAAGTGGCAATACCGTGGTCCTTTAAGATAAGGTAACTGTTTAGCTACCATTTTTTTCATTATACAACAAAATTATAGTGTGTTGTAAAACGTCACAGAGGTCTGGTGTTACCGGAACCAGCTTCTCCAGACCTGTTGGGGATGGTCGGCATTGCTGACCACAGCTAGCTGTGGATACAGGGTCGGAATCAGGGGGCGTGGGGGCGTACGCCCCCTCCTCCATTTTTGGCAGAGCAATGCTTTTCAGCAAGAAAGATTTAATCACATGAAAATTCGAGTATTTTGCTCTCAGATGCCAGGAAAATTCATCCAAAGCATTTAATTGTAAAATTTTTCTGGGGGAGGGCGCCCAGACCCCCTTCGGGCTTCGTACTTTCGGTGCTCACCACCTCCGTCGAGCTATGCCCCCTTTCTGTCAATCCTGGATCCGGCCCTGTGATATCTTGGTGTAAATCGAAGAATGCAGTTAAGGTCCTTAAACCACGCAACATCTAGTGCGCTCAAACGTACAGGGAAGAAAGCGTGGTGATATTTCTTAGGGTACTTACGATGTCTGGGTCACTTCTCATGGACGGTTCGCAAAGATCATTTGGTCCGGCTGCTATAGGAGTTGCGGTTACGTTCAAATAGGATGGCGTTGTCTGATTGGTGGATGTGAAATTCGTCGCCTCTCCATTGGTTGATCTCTTCACCATGCACACGATTCCTAGGCTGAGGTTTAACCTCATCGCGTACATGAGAAAAAATCCGACGAATCCTATGTACGCGATTCCATAACGCCAGGTACAGAACACTGCAAAGACCGTCGCGTGTGAAATGATCGCAGTTATGGATGAACTGATCATCGGGATGCCAGGCCATCATCGCGTGCAAATGGTGCTCAATCACCAATATGAAGACAAAAAGTTGACAAGAATCGATATTACGCTGTGCATGTTAAATGTTTTTGGATCTCGTGTGTCTGGGGGTAAATCTAATGCCCACCTCCGACGTAGGAAGACATTTACGGCTTCAGCGGCACCATTCAAATGGAACCAGGATCTTACCGTCCGAGGACATTGTGTACACACAGGCTGCGCGAGACTGCTTGCGTGAGACTGCTTATGCACAGACCTGTGTAGCCGTGGAACGCATCACATCGGCCAGATTTGGCCGACGTGTACGTCCGCGACCTCATCACAGCGTAGGAATAAAATAAGTCCCAAGTGACTGGCTTGACATTCTTTGTTTAATGCAAAAATATTTACATTTTTTTGTGAATAATTGTATGGCAAGTAACAACTATCATAATAAGCGAGGTTTGTAGGTATTTTGATCCTAGTAACTACGGGGATCGAGGGATCACATAATCAGCCAAGCCAAGTAGTTCGCTGTCAATCACCCGGCGCCATCTTGATTTCCCACAAACCTGTGAGCACGGCGTAACAGATTGGTGCGAGGCAGGAGCGCCTTCTGTTGTAACAATGCGTCCGAGAAGGCAAGATCAGATGTTGACGCCAGGTGTGCGCTGGTACTCAGTACTTGTTTTTGAATGCTATTACGGCTGACTGTCGGAGGCGACACGCAGCAATTAGATGAAAATATTCGAAGGGTCAATTTTAGTTTTCCCCAAATTCACTTTATACTGACCTGGTCTGCTTCCTCCACACGCCATTTTGCTCCGGAGTGGTAAAACCTATTGCTTGCATTCACCCCCTCAGATATCCCGGTCTAATTCGCGAAAACTGACTTACAGAATCGTGGGCACCCTCTCAAACTACCGAAATCAATAAACATTGACACACGATATCTGTGTGATTGTCAATATTGGCTAGAGCAGTTCTGGATAATGATTATCAAATGTACAGAATATGGGTCGAGGCTTTCAAAATGATTATCGTTGTCCTAAATAATACCAAACCGGATTTCATTACAAGAAAATGATAATTCAGATCGTCAATTAATTACTACCATTTTGGCACGACCACCCATCCTCCTATAGCAAGGCTGTGGTTTCGTTCCTCTTCATACACTCGCACACAAAGCCCTGCTGAAATTAGGTCTTCCAGTCAAGCATGAGGCGGTCAGAAATCCATTGCCCAATCAGAATGCAGCATTTTTAGGGTGTGAATGCTAAATAATTATGACTCATATAAACAACCAAAAATAATAAGAATCTTTTTTATATATACGAAGAATCACTGTGACAAAATTCAGCCACTTTTGAAAAGATCTAAGTGATTTGTCAGAGACAATTTTTGCCTACATGTAATTACCATAACTCATTATGTAAGAAACACCTTCTTTCTAACTGTATTCAGTCATTTGTATAAGCCTGAAGATGATCCGGAAGGATCGAAACCGATCGCACGTGTAGGCCTATACATACATGTACAATGTAAATAGAATGAAGCTAGTATTAGTTAAGTTGGTGCTTTCTTGTGGATGTTTGGCCACTTTCTGTTCTCTTCCTGCACACATTTGCAACACGGATTTTGATTGGCACATCGATTAGCCTTCGCACACCGATGATTGGCTGAGGCTCTGAGCTCCTCAGAAGCGGGAAATGTGATGGATTCAAACCAGGCTAGATAGCCGTCAGGCCAGATAGACTGGTGAGCAACAGATGGTGTAATGAAGATCAGCGAGATGCATCCCAAGCTAAGGTTTTGTATCATGAGTTACAAATGTAAGTAGATGGCGAAACTCAATTACTAGCGAGGTTGCGCACTTTTCCCACTCCCACTCCGACTTCAACTACCAGAGTGAATTGCAGTCCGCTGTAGACATCCTTAATAAAAACGACTTGATAGACGTTTGCAAATTGTAGAATGCCATAACTTTGTGGCAGAATTATTTTGACCTGTAATCGGAAGTGCACATACATCGCAAATATTATAGTCGTGTTTCAAGTCGTAACGACTAGGCTTACGACTTCAACGACTTCAATATTCATTATTTATCCGCACTTTCCATTTATAAGGCCAATTTTCCTGCCTTCAGTTTATGGTGTTTGGCGAAATGAAAACGTCTATCAGATCGTCTTTATCAAGGATGTCCACAGCGCACTGCAGTTCATTCTCGTAGTTGAAGTCGGTGTCGGAGTCGGAAAGGTGCGCAACCTCACTAATATCTCACTAATATTTAGACTCTTAGAGCGTGCTTTTTAAAGCCTAGCGCACATCGACCTTCGGGGTGGAAGCAACTGAACGCAACAGTCGCTATCGATCTGCGCGTTCCTCCAGTCATAACCAAAATCTGTGCAAATATGCGAACGTGCACCTGGGGACGAGGTTCCATTAAAAATTTGTTAAAATGGGTTAATGACATTTTCAAATTCAGTCGGTCAAAATGTACATTTTGTACTATTCACATTAACTTCGAAGCGGTAGATTTTGCAGAATACGCCTCCGAAGTTTAGCTGTCTAATGCATTTCCCATTAAACTAAAATCCTTCTTTCGCCTTTTTCTCAAAACGGTGCTTGATTTGAGGACATGTCAACAAACAACTGTCAACAAACCCCGCGAGCCATTTGCTTTAAATACTCACTAGCCCTTCCGAACCTTTTCTTTAAAGCCGGTGACAGACTGGCGCGTTCGTGGCGCGTCCTGCAGGCGTTGTGGCAATCAGATTCTTCGGTAGGTGATTCGGTCGGTGTTACCACCTGCCTGATTGGTTGAACGCGGCTTTCTGACGAGTTGCTTACGCGCCAGTCTGTCACCGCCTTACGACGCCCCAGGTCAGGGTTGGAGCTACCATTGTCTTCTTTTAGCCAAAGTAAAGAAAAGCCTATTGTTCAGTAGTGTGAACAATAGGGATTTTCTTTACTTTGGCTAAAAAAAGTAATGGTAGCTCCAACCCTGGCCCCTCCACGTGACAGTTTTCTATCGAAAGTTTGCTGTCAGATAGTCAATTATTGCTGTCAGACAGCAATACAGTACAGTACTGTATGACAGTAAAAAAAATTCTTCTTGTCTGGAAACAGCAAAATTACTAGACCCATGTCGGACCCCCCTGCAAAAAGACAGTTTTTCCAATAATGGCCCGACGTCAAAGAGTTAATTTTGCTACATGTGTATCTACCAAATAATACCAATACATCGTATAATTGAAAATTGCTGTGTCAGCTCTTTATTTTTAAACATCATTCATAGTCGTCTTTGCCTTCTACATCCATTTTCATCAGGTTAATACTCGACTTTTGACTTTTGGCCCAGGACTGTTCCTCACCGTCGGCGAATATGGAAAAAAATATGGCGCCAAATGTAGCTACACCGGCACAGATGTAAAACACGACCTGCCATTCCTCATGCGTGCCCTGAAAAAAATATCAATGGCAAAGTCATATGCTTCCTTACAGAAATAAATGTACGGCTTATGGCGTCAATAGATCGCGGCCAAGCGCTTATCTTTGGCGAAACAAAAATCATTTGGGTATAAAAACAGAGATTACGTACATTACTAGTGAGTTGTCCAACAGCAATCGGCGCCACCATACCCGGGATCGTTGCAAAAGTATTCGTAATACCAAAAAGTATACCGCCGTAACGTGGTGCAATGTCAAGATGATTAACAAAAAAGCCGGATCGGTTCAGGGACGTGAAGCCAACAGCGGCGATGAGCATACCCACGGCCACCATTCGTCTCTCACAGTCTACGAAGCTTGTTCCCACAAGAAAGGAGGCGGGGAGGACAAGAGCTGCAAGAAAACCAGAATCTGACGGACGAATAATGCGGGGTATGTAGCCGTGGGCACACTACATAAAATCCCCGGGTTTTTTGCGGTCACACCTATGAATTGCCGGGCTTCAAGAAACCCGTGTCTGAAAAACGCGAGTTTTTGAGACACGGCAATCTCGCCGTGCTTTTCGAAATCCCCGTGTGTTCGTTAGTTCTTCGCACGGCGACAGATGGCGCAGCCATTAAGTGACGTCGTTTTCGCGCCTCCGACAATGTGTGCCAATTCAGAAATGACCGAACAATCAATGTTTACAGCGCAACTGTCGCCGGGCTACTTAACTACAGTGTAGTAGTGTGACCTCTCGCCGGGATTTTCGTACACACGGGTTTGACACGGGTCTGGAAAAACAAGGGTACTTTTATGTAGTGTAACCACGGCCTGTGTCAAAGCCCTTGGCTCCGTTAACATGGTTAAGGCCTATTGTCCTGGCCTGCCGGTCGAGTGGTTTGAACCGCTTGACTTTCAATTCTAAGGCCACGTTCACATAAGCTACATGTACGGTTACACCTGTTGAAAATACCCGTGTTTTTCGAGACCCGTGTCAAACCAGTGTGGACGAAAAGCCAGGCGAGAGGTCACACTACTACATTGTATTTAAGTAGCCCGGCGACAGGTGCACTGCATGCACTGACTCTTTGGTCATTTCTCTATTGGCACATATTGTTGGAGGTGCGAAAACGACGTCATTTAATGGCTGCGCCATCTGTCGCCGTGCGAAGAACTAACGTAAACACGGGGATTTTGAAAAGCACGACGAGCTTGCCGTCTTCCAAAAACCCGTGTTTTTCAGACACGGGTTTCTTGAAGCCTGGTAATTCATAGGTGTGACCGCAAAAAAACCGGGGATTTTATGTAGTGTGCCCACGGCTATTGATCAAATCGACACACGGCGGCAAACAAAGGTTTCATGGTCTTGAATCCTTTGTGGAGCCATTTCTGCTGGTGTGCCATCAGTTGTAGCCACACAACATCAGGGAAGATGGCGGGGGAGGGGGGCACAGCCAGTTCGCATGGGTAACGATGCTATACCTACCGAAGAACTGGAGAACTTTCCTCACTACAACCGTCCGTACGCCCCTCTCCCTGAGACAGTCAGCAATCTGACCGAAGATGATGCTGCATATGAACATGGTGAGGTAAGGCAGTGAGGAATAGAGTCCATTCTGAAACAAAAAAAAAATGTTTCAGCACCCAGCTCAGCATAAATATTATGGCGTTTACAATGCAACGTATTCAATCTGACCAGTAGGCTATACTCCTAAGCAAATCGATCTTTGGAACCTGTATAGGCCTACCATAGTGCACACAGGTGTGATAGAATCTACTGTCCCTGTCTTTCTGATGTCCCCATGCATTGTTTCTCACAGGATTAAGGGCCTCAAGTCCAATTCAATGAGGCCGTGAATGTATTGTTGGGAGACATATCGGGGGACATTAGATTCTATTACACCGGTTTGAAGACCCATTCAGATTTACCGGACCTCGGCTTCGCCCTCGAAAACCCGCTGTAGAGTATGTACGTACATGTACATTGTAGGGGAACTACGACAGTGGCACAGTCTATACGGTAGTTAATAAATACCTACTGTAGTCCTGACAAAACCTGCCTGACATCTACCTCACTGGTGGTACCACCTATCGTGGGCCTTGTGATGTACAGATTATGTACGTACCTACACTGTGTAAAGATCCACTCGGACATTAGAAGGATGAAGGTCCAACACTTAGATAATAAGAACAACTTTCACCACTATGCTCACCTGCTTCATGTCAAATTTTAGGACATCTTTCATATAAATTGGCAAGCAAATTATCATTGTATACTGGACGTAGTTGTTACACACGTGGGCTACTACTATTGCAATCAGAGGAAGAGAGCGGGCGAGTTTTGACCACGGCACGTGTTCTCCCTGAAAAGGAGGAGGGGAATGAAGGCTGATGGGTCACTGTAGCAGAGTCAAGCTGGCCAAACTAAACCAGAAGCTCCGTGGAAGCATCCTCCCACAGCAGCGCTTTGGTCTCGTTCCTCTTCATACACTCCACACAAAGCCCTGCTGAAATTGGGCCTCCCAGGCAAGCATGAGGCGGTCAGAAAACCATTGCCCAATCAGAATGCAGCATTTTTAGGGTGTGGATACTAAATAATTATGACTCATTATAACAATCAAAAATAATAAGAATCTTTCCTATACAAAGGAAGAACCTCTGTGATAAAATTCAGTCAATTTTGGAAAGATGTTAGTGATTTGTAAAGCACAAAACTTTAAGGTCAAACGGGGTGAAACCACGAAATTCGTAATCCTTCGTTATCCTTCTAATACAGGGAGTGCAACTGGAGTATGGAACAGCCGCACCAGATTCACTGGATGTTCTATTTCAGCAGGGGTTTGTGTGAGCGGATGAAGAGGAGCGAGGTAAAAACCCCTGCTGTGGGAGGATGCGTGGAAGGTGCTGCTTGTAGGAGAATTTTATTGTGGGAGTTGGCTTTCAGTGGGTAAATCAGCCGATGAAAAACTGCGGGCGTGCCTACAGGTCGACATTGCATCTTGAAGCAACTCGACGGGTCCGTCGCAGATAAAACACCACCACGTGCAGGTCGCCATTTCTGGGATTGAGAGGAACTAGGAGCAACTGGCAGTTCCTCGAACAACACGCTCAACTAGGTGGGCACCTTAAAGCCTCGGTTATGTCGCCCTACGCTGTGATAGAAATAGCGTCAACTAGTTGCCACTGATAACTTATGTCGCCACCGAGTAGAAAAATACCGATCGGTCGCAACTACCTGGAACTAGTTTATCGCCGTCTTTTGAGTGCTTATGTCGACACAGATTTCTTTTGATTTTAAGTAAGTTGAACATGTGCGACTTTCAGGATCTGGATATTTTTAGTTTGCAANCAACTGTATCCTGAAGACAGCCAATGAAATTCGCTTTACATTCCACGTGGCCTAACGTGACCACGTGACCTAATCACCACGTCACTTAAAATCAAAGGAAATCTGTGTCGACATAAGCACTCAAAAGACGGCGATAAACTAGTTCCAGGTAGTTGCGATCGATCGGCATTTTTCTTGTCGGTGGTGACATAAGTTACCATTTGCAACTTGTTGACGCTGTTTCTATCACAGCGTAGGGCGACATAAGCGAGGCTTTAGGGGCTTACAGGTCGACCTTGCGTCTTGAAGCAACTCGACGGATCCGTCGCGGATCAAAAAACCACCACGCGCAGGTCGACATTTCAGCGATTGAGAGGAATTCGGAGCAACTGGCAGTTACCTCGAACAGAACGCTCATGTCGACAGCGCGTCTTCCATGCCCTCGGTCCATTCCAACCACTAGTCGCCGAAAAGTAGAACATGGGCAACTCGCGGCAACGAGAGTATCCGGCCGTTGATCGCGTTCAGGTCGACAAAATCGGCAACTGATCAGTCACTCCGAGTTGCTTCCATCGCCGGAAAGCTAGTTGCCGCGAGTTGCTTCAAGACGCAATGTCGACCTGTAAGCCCCTTAAAGCCAACCCGACGAGGAACCACCCACGTGGAAGAGCATCTCTAGTGCAACAGTTTTGTTAAAGACATTTCGTAAGGAAGCATTCGATAGGATATTTCGTAGTCCTCCACAAGCCTTTTAAATTCGGCCCTTACAGTCTTTGCCACGGATCTCCCGATGTCGTCCATGATGAACTTTTTTTCTTCTTCAGATATACACGGATGCTGATTGGGGGAATTGTAGACCAATCCCACCAAAAAAATCAGCCATACGACCTCGGCTATTCCTGAAATGTTGAAATACACATATTCAGGCAAAACTCTTGTTAGGAGTCGTGATGCACTTGTACATGTTTGTATCAGATAGTTTTAGTTTAGTGGCGACTAGGGTGTCCCCAGTGGCAAGTGCGATCTTCGCTGGGCTTTACACAATCCAAAAACATTCAACTTTACTCACCACAGAGGTAGAAAATAGACGGCCATCCACCATCGAACCCGTAGACACAGAGATATCCCGAAAGAAAATTGGTGCTTATGCTGCCCAACATTGTTCCCGAGCAGCTCAGAGACACCAGTTTTGTCCTCTCCAGTACTGGGGCCCAGTGTGCCCAAATGTGATGAAAAGCAGGAAACGTGACCCCCTAAGAATCGAAAAAAACAGGTCAAGTACTTGTCTGGTCCCGTCCCCCACTGCCAGCATGCAGGTCCTCCACTATTAAAAGGGGCAAAGCCGTTAAAGCGGCCCTATTAGGATCTTGGCTTTGTCCCTGACCACAATTCTTCCCGTAGAGATGAAAAGCACAAAAATTGACACACAATACATGTATATGATAAATAAAAAGGCAATTTCCAGAGTGTTTGCGAATTTTCGACCCCAACCGGGGTCTTCTTCAGGCTGGAACTTTACAATCCGAAACTCTAGAACAGACTGAGCTGAAACCCAAATGTCTACATTTGGGTTTCAGCTCAGTCTGTTCTAGAGTTTCGGATTGTAAAGTTCCAGCCTGAAGAAGACCCCGGTTGGGGTCGACAATTCTTCCCATGTGTATGAAATTTTTGTTACTGCTTGTGTTGGTCAAAATAAATATCAAATATTAAAAGTCAGTCCATCGTGTGACCCACTTAATAACTCGTTCGACTGTGCATGCCCCTAGCAATAGAGAGGTTGCACAGCGGCCCGACTCAGACTACCACTTCAACTATACGAGCATGAATCCGCTATGGACATCCTTGATAAAAACGATTTGATAGACGTTTTCAATTCGTCAAACACCATAAATTGAAGGCATAAATTTGGCCTTATAAAATGGCTTATTGCGCGGACTGGAAGCAACTACTGGCAACGGCGTTTCAGGTGTGAAGGGCAAGAATGTCCTAGGAAAAACTGTCCTGGGAACAAAAGATCCTATTGTTACATTCTAATCCCTGGCGATTGGTTTCTATACCCATGCCGCTTATTCTGTCATTCAACAATAGAAGCGGACACTTTTTACAGGGGGACACTCTTTACTGCTACTCCGGCAACCGTTGGCGACTACCTGGAACCAGCAGCAACTGATGAGATGCTCAAACAGACCGTATGTACGCGCACCGGCAACGCTACTGCCGACCATTGCCGCTATAGTTCCAGCCAGTTGGTCTTATGTTCTACTCGTTGCCAACAGTTGCTTCTAGTTGTCTTCAGTCGCTTCCGATGTACACGCGCTGGCAATGAATTTCCTCGTTTGTGGAGCACACGTCCTGGTTACGTGATGACTCCCCGAGTGGTCCGATCGGAAGACATCGACAATTTCCGTGTAGCATTCAGTACCATGCCACTGCCTGTCCGATGTCCGCGGTCCAGATTGAAGACTGGATTGTGCCACTTGTTGCCGCAATGACCTGTCGTAGGCGTTGTGCGCGGAACGCGTACGTCGATAGCGACTGTTGCGTGGAGTTGCTTCAGGTTGCAAGGCTGAAGTACGCTAGGTTTAAGGCGGGGGGCTACCTATGTCGACTTTATTGACGCTCTTTGAAAACAAGCGTCCTAACATATTCATGACAAAAAGTAACTAATTGATGTCAACAAAATGTTTTAGCTACAANCCCTACTGTCAAAACTAGCCAGGGTCGAAAATACTAATTTTATGCAGAGGTCATCACAGAGATGAAGCAACTGGAAGCAACTGATCTGATCGCTCGCTGGTGATGTACGCGTTCAGTCGCAGGCCCGCGTACATGGCAGCAACGGGACGAAACTGAGGACAACTAGTCGCTAGAAAGTTGAACATGTGTGGCGGCGACTGGCGAAATCTCAGTTCCAGCGAGTCGCAAGGGCGCGTAGATCAACCGTTTCTGGCGACTGATCAGTCGCCTCCAGTTCCAGCTAGACCCTCCCAGTCGCCAGTAGTTTAGTGGCGACTAGGTGTCCCCAGTGGCAAGTGCGATCTTCGCTGGGCTTTACACAATCCAAAAACATTCAACTTTACTCACCACAGAGGTAGAAAATAGACGGCCATCCACCATCGAACCCGTAGACACAGAGATATCCCGAAAGAAAATTGGTGCTTATGCTGCCCAACATTGTTCCCGAGCAGCTCAGAGATACCAGTTTTGTCCTCTCCAGTACTGGGGCCCAGTGTGCCCAAATGTGATGAAAAGCAGGAAACGTGACCCCCTAAGAATCGAAAAAAAACAGGTCAAGTACTTGTCTGGTCCCGTCCCCCACTGCCAGCATGCAGGTCCTCCACTATTAAAAGGGGCAAAGCCGTAAGCGACCCTATTAGGATCTTGGCTTTGTCCCTGACCACAATTCTTCCCATAGAGATGAAAAGCACAAAAATTGACACACAATATATGATAAATAAAAAGGCAATTTCCAGAGTGTTTGCGAATTTTCGACCCCAACCGGGGTCTTCTTCAGGCTGGAACTTTACAATCCGAAACTCTAGAACAGACTGAGCTGAAACACTGAAATGTCTACATTTGGGTTTCAGCTCAGTCTGTTCTAGAGTTTCGGATTGTAAAGTTCCAGCCTGAAGAAGACCCCGGTTGGGGTCGACAATTCTTCCCATGTGTATGAAATTTTTGTTACTGCTTGTGTTGGTCAAAATAAATATCAAATATTAAAAGTCAGTCCATCTTGTGACCCACTTAATAACTCGTTCGACTGTGCATGCCCCTAGCAATAGAGAGGTGGAGTTGCTTCAGGTTGCAAGGCCGAAGTACGCTAGGCTTAAGGACGACGAGAGTTCAGTGAACGGACTTTCTGAAGCTTCGACTGTTATAATGTTAAAACGTAACGTACCGACCCAAGCCCCACGACTACCCTCATGGCAATCACGAAGTAGACGCTGGTTCTCGCAGCAACTGGGGTTAGGAAAGTCCCAACAGTAGAAACCAGGAGGCCCACGAGAAGTATCAGCTTCGCTCCAAACCTCTTGGCTAACCAACCCCCTGGAATTTGGGTGATGATGTATCCGTAGAAGTAGGCACTCAACACGGTTCCTTGAACAGACCGTGGCCACTCGAGTGTGCCTTCCTGGGGAAAAGAGACAGAGACAAAGAGAGTTCACTGCACGAGAAATCGCTATTACGAAGAGAAATGAACTCACGATGGAAGGGATCAGCCCGGGAGCAATTTCCTGCCTTACGACAAAGCCTAGCGTACATCACACTTGCGACTGGAGACAACTAGTCACCACTGAGCTACCTGG
>NMRB01002179.1:21264-47180 GCA_002633025.1 Notospermus geniculatus | reverse complement strand
CCTGGAAGTAATTTCCGCGGGAATTATGAGTGAGAAAGCGTGGTGATTGGCTGGAGTCCAGTGGCGCGCCATCTAGTGGTGTTACCGGCTTTTGAGCCCCAAATGTGCCAGTGTGTAGGAGACCGGGACATCGGATACACACTGGGGCCGAGTGTACCAGTCGCAAGTGCGATGTACGCGGTCAGGACACGACAACTGATTGGATCCTCCTAGTTTTACTGAGTTGCTGAATTTGCAATTTGCGTACATCACCAGCGTCTGATCTGCTTCCAGTCGCAAGGTAACTGTTCATTTTATTCATTATACAATAAAATTACAGTGTGTTCTAAAAGGTCACAGAGGTCTGGTGTTGCCGGAACCAGCTTCTCCAGACTTGTTCAGGATGGTCGGCATTGCTGACCACACAGCAGGTTGTTGATATCTTCGAATCGAAACCTTGACGACGAGCTACATGCCCAGTGGCAAAGCCAGGTCTCTCGGACCTTACAACTGCGATTTTGGTGTAAATCAAAAATGCAGCTGAAACGTACAATCGGGAAGAGAGCGTGGTCATATTTCTTATGGTACTTACGAAGTCTGGGTCACTTCTCATGGACGGTTCGCAAAGATCATTTGTTCCGGCTGCTATAGGACTTGCGGTTACGTTCAAATAGGACGGCGTTGTCTGATTGGCGGATGTGAAATTCGTCGCCTCTCCATTGGTTGATCTCTTCACCATGCACACGATTCCGAGGCTGAGGTTTGACCGCATCGCGTACATGAGAAAAAATCCGACGAATCCTATGTACGCGATTCCATAACGCCAGGTACAGAACACTGCAAAGACCGTCGCGTGTGAAATGATCGCAGTTATGGATGAACTGATCATCGGGATGCCAGGCCATCATCGCGTGCAAATGGTGCTCAATCACCAATATGAAGACAAAAAGTTGACAAGAATCGATATTACGCTGTGCATGTTAAATGTTTTTGGATCTCGTGTGTCTGGGGGTAAATCTAATGCCCACCTCCTACGTAGGAAGACATTTACGGCTTCAGCGGCACCATTCAAATGGAACCAGGATCTTACCGTCCGAGAAGGCAAGAAGTTATTGACGCCAGGTGTGCGCTGGTACTCAGTAGGCCTACTTGTTTTTGAATGCTATTACGGCTGACTGTCGGAGGCGACACGCAGCAATTAGATGAAAATATTCGAAGGGTCAATTTTAGTTTTCCCCAAATTCACTTTATACTGACCTGGTCTGCTTCCTCCACACGCCATTTTGCTCCGGAGTGGTAAAACCTATTGCTTGCATTCACCCCCTCAGATATCCCGGTCTAATTCGCGAAAACTGACTTACAGAATCGCGGGCACCCTCTCAAACTACCGAAATCAATAAACATTGACACACGATATCTGGATGATTGTCAATATTGGCTAGAGCAGTTCTGGATAATGATTATCAAATGTACAGAATATGGGTCGAGGCTTTCAAAATGATTATCGTTGTCCTAAATAATACCAAAACCGATTTCATTACAAGAAAATGATAATGCAGATATCGTCAAATAATTACTACCATTTTGGCAGAACCACCCGTCCTCCCACAGCAGGGCTTTGGTCTCGTTCCTCTTCGGTCAGAAATCCATTGCCCAATCAGAATGCAGCATTTTAGGGTGCGAATGCTAAATAATTATGACTCATAATTGCTCGTTGGACAGAAGGTCGATGATATCACTTTCTTTCAACTGTTTGATATCAGAGTGAATATCATGATAAACTTGACCTCATCTACACTGCACGTCCAGATAATAATCAAATGTACATATTACACTTCAGATAAATATACATAGAAAATGTAAGTTAGGACGCGCAATAATGGGTTTATCATGTACTTTGACACGGTTCTTCCATTAATTTTAGGTTAGGTGGTATCAATATAAAATATTTTTCATTTTATTTTCACTGTTTTTATCTTTAGCGAGCTGAAACCTAGTATCAGTCCAGTGTCACAGCCCAGCGTTTATCGATTCACTATTTCAGGCATTAAAACAGTAAAAAGAACAACAAAATTAATGAGTTATCATTTACTCTTGTCTCCCGAAGTCTCCTTACACCCCTTTAAATTTTGAAACGGACTGATCCAAGTAGTGACAAATCTTAGCCAACATGGAGGCACTTTTCCGAAAATGACACCACATCAAATCTATTTATAGCGTTCATCCCCAAAAGCCAAGATGTCTTTCGTTGCATATTATTTTTACACTTTATTAACACTGGTTTTAATTCAAGCCACAGTCCATTTTAATCCCATCCATCAAAATCCTAAAGGTAAGTTTTTGTACATCTTTCCTGTACGTTTTACTAGGGAATGCCAACAAAATCGTGCGTCGAGGTTCGGCGTCCTGAAATTTTCACCGCGTGGTGAGACGCAGGTGTGTGAAGTATGAATCAAGCTTTGCACTGAGAAAATCCACTGCACATCAACATTTGACAGCGTGTACATTATGCTCTTTGGATATACACTGTGTGTACATGCATGCACGAAGCAGTTCGTGATCATGTGCAGTCTGGGATCTCTACTGGAAAGTGCCTGAGGAAGACCCCGGTTGGGGTCGAAAAGTTGCGAAATTCGGAGACGACTGTATTTTTACTATCATTTCGTGTGTCGTTTTTTGTGCTCTATGTTGGATATGTTGCCTGTGTAGGCCTACATCAAAGCTTTAGGACTGCTACCACATGATCACGAACTGTCCGTGCATGTACACACAATGTACATTCAAAGAGCTCAATGTACAGACTGGCAATGCTTAGTCGGCCTATGTAGCGTTTTTTCAGTGTAAAGTTTGATTCATACGTCAGACGCCTGCGTCTCACCGCGCGATGAAATTTTTAGGACACGATGTTCAACGCCGAACCTCGACACACGTTGTTGACGTCCAGTCGTGGGGCTACTAATACTGGTCTAAACTTGCGATAATTCTTCCCCTGGTAGAAATAAAAACGCTGGCCGGTCGATGTGGTATGAATCTAACAGGCCTTTCCCCCTTCAACAACGAGCACTGAGTACAAATTCTATTCGCAAGTTTGAGATCCACACTTTTTACGTATCGTATGTATAGGCAATCAGGTATTGAAGTACTGTATCGGTGTAGTAGAATCTAATGTCCCCCGATATGTGATGTCCCCCAACAATACATTTACGGATTAAGCAGCACCATTGAATTGGACTCTAGAGAGACCAAGACCCTTAATCCTGTGACAAACAATGCAAGGGGACATCAGGCGGGTGGGGACATTAGATTTTATCACACCTGTACATGAAGGTCCAGAATGTACAGACACATCCTCTACATATCATGTACAAAACATTCAATAAAAATGAAAATTTCCTCCGCCTACTTTCAGTATACTACCTAGATGAGCAGTGTGAGAAGGTCATAAATGTAACTGGTCCGGGAACGATCTTCCTTTCGAGAAATGGCTCTATACCAGGTCGTCCGGGTGGATGCAGCCTGATTTTAGACAATCTTGCAAAAGATGGATACTTTGATATCCAGTTAGAAGTAAGTAATCAATGGTTTGTAGGGACTTGGCGTGCGAAACAAAAAGGGCAAAAAAACTGGCTCTAAAGAAGTAAACTTACATTCTGTATAAATCATACTTACGGGCAAAATCCGTAATCACTGTACGATATTTCTGTTTCAGCAAATCAACTTCTCGTCAAAAACCGACACGCTGCGCGTTATAGGTCTTAAAGGAGAGGATGAACGCACAATCTGCTACGACCACTCAGATTGTGTGCCGACGACGGCAGCACCGACGGCAAATACGACAGCTGAGGAGACAACATCGGAAGATTCAGAATCTGATAACAGAGATTCGAAGAATAACAAAACACCGGGTGTGTGTAAATTCTTATGTAATTCTAACCTTTCCCCTACCCTTTCCACATACCATCTCAGGAGAGGGTCTGTACCCTTACAAAAGCTGGGCCATATTCATTTAGTCTTAGTAAAACACCTTTTCCCTAACTTGGGCTGGGGCATATTCATTTAGTCTTAGTAAAACATCTTTTTCCCTAACTTGGGCTGGATCCAGGGCCCAAACTACTTACATGTAGTGTACCTGTAACACTTACATGTAGGGCCGTAGGTTCGGGTCGGACGTTAGCCTAAGTACAGCTGAAGTTGGACTTCCACTACGCTTGGAGCATCCAGAAAAGTCAGACTTTAATGAAAGTCTGGCTTAAGACCGACCCAAGCGTGCGGCCCTTATCCTTTCTTCAAGACAAAAGATAAGTTATCAGACTTTGACTTTGAAGTATGTTTATGAAAATGAACACAGGATCTACTGTTGCCCATCAAAAGTGAACGCCTCATGTCCTCCTTCAGGCTCTTTCTCCTCATACTGTATTCAAAAGAGAGAGAGAGTCTATACCCTTATTGAGCCTACCCTGGGCTGAATTCCGAAGTATTCATAATACTGCATTGCAAAGAGAGGCCTGTGCCCTAACTGAAGGCCCGATTCCAAAGTTTCTACTGATATCCTAAAGAGAGGCATGCGCCACAACGGGCTGGATTGCGATAGTATCTACTTGATAAAGAAAGGCTTAAGCAGGCAGCATTCCGAAGTATTTACTGCCGTAAGAGAAGGCTTATGCCCTAACTGAGGCAGTTTCCACTGATATTCACAAAAATACGTGCAACCGAGGCTGGATCAGTTTCCACTGATATTCACAAAAATACAGTGAACCAAGTTGGATCAGTAAAATCCACTGATATTCACAAAAATACATTGTAACCAATTAAGGCTGGATCAGTTTCCACTGATATTCACAAAAATACAGCGTAAGCAAGTAAGGCTGGATCAGTTTCCACTGTTATTCACAAAAATACATCGTAACCAATAAGGATGGATCAGTTTCCACTGATATTCACAAAAATACAGCGTAACCAATTAAGGCTGGATCAGTTTTCACTGATATTCACAAAAGTATGGTGTAACCGAGGCTGGATCAGTTTCGATTTATATTCACAACATACAGTACTATGCGTGATTTTAAATCTGGTTTTAGCACGGGTTTTTAATGGCTTAATAGGGAGTTTTCGCAAAGCCCCCGAAACGCCAACGCGAACGCCAATCCCATTGTTCAATGCCACGAAGAGAGCACCGTACAAAAGGATAGACGTCCGCGTTGGCGTTTCGGGGGCTTTGCGAAAACTCGCTAATATATGGTAAACATCGGTGCAACACCGACTTTGAAATTGCCAGTGCCTCCTTTTTTCACCTGTAGGTAATAATCGAACAAACCGGCGTTCGATACAAGGCGAGGATCTTCCACGGCCTCGACGATCCCAGACAAATACATGTAGACAACATCGGACGTTTTCTTGCACGGGGACGCTTTACTCCGACAGAATTAACGCAGAAAGAATCGAAATTCAGATAAAGGAGGACCAGTCAAGTGGCGACGATAAGGCTAACTTCACGATTAGCTTTAATGCAGGTAATGTTGTTAAGACCGTGTTTCCACGAGGCGTTTGCGGGCGCGGATTAGGAGGCGGGCGCGTGTGCGAGTGAAATAGCAAAAGGAAATACGTTGGATCGATTTTTTCCACACGCGCCCGCCTCCTAATCCGCGCCCGCAAACGCCTCGTGGAAAAGCAGCTTTACTGTTGTTTGATAGCTTTGCGTGTGAGGCACGACAGCGTGGAACACATCAGTCGCCGATATGGTGTGACATGACTGCAGTTGCGTCTCACTTGCGACGATCGGGATCAGTCGCCGACCATAAAGATCACTGGTCGCAAGAGTTGAACATGTTCAACTTCTGCGCCACGAGGAATCATGATCCCGCCGACGGGCGTAATCCAGTCGCAGTCGACCTGACTTGAGTTACGACGTCGTGCGATTATCCAAACGGTGGTCTATTTCAGTTAACCAATCAGTGATCAGCATTTTCATACCCTGCATGGGCCTGCCATCTTGAAAAAGTCACATGATCACAAGTCGCATGACTGTCAGACTTTGCGATGCTGTAGTCGCAGGTGACCTGAACACGGTTACGATTCCCTGCGCGCAGATGCTGCCTGTTCCACGATGATCGTACACATTTTTCGTTTTTGTGACCTGAGCGTGATTTTGACACCTGATGCCGGCTGTTCCGTCGCGGCGCAGGCAATCGTAGTGCGACCTGACATGGCCATAAAATTGTCTTCGATATTCTCTTATTCACAGATATTGATTGTACGACTAACGAATTTAAATGCACTGATATTCTGGAGTGTGTCGATTACTTCAAACGTTGTGATGACAAACATGACTGCAGGGACGGTACAGACGAAAACTGCACAGGTGAGCAGCTGGGACTTTCCCCGACCGGCCCTTCACAGTTCAAACATAAAGTCGTCTCCGAATTTCGCAAATTTCTGACCCCAACCGGGGTCTTCCTCAGGCACTTTCTAGGAAGGACCCAGGAGATGAATATTCTGTGGGACTGGGCCCATATTCATAAAACTACTTAAGTCTACAATGTAAGTGTGACACTTATCCTTTGTTCAACACAAAAGATAAGTACCATCACACTTTGACTTAGCCCTTAAAGCGCCGTTACCGAGTATACTCGGTGCAACAATTCTCTTTTTAAGGACCATTACCGAGTAACTCGGTAAAGGTCATGAAATTAAAATTTCAAAACACATGCATTTTTGGCAATTTTTTTCCTTTTTTCGGAAAAAAATGTTTGCGAAAAAAACCGGTCACGGGGGAATGAAAAGTTGAAAAAACCCGGCGCTCTAAGGGGTATGTTTATGAATATAGACCCAGAAGTCCAAGGGGGACATCCTGGGGGAATACGGACGGGGAAATTTTGGGGCAAAATTCGGGGGAGCAAAAATCCAGGGGGAACACCTAGAGGCCTGATCTAACTCGAAAATGATAAGAACTTACCCAAATGTAGAGGTACATATACATGTACATGTAAATCATTTCCACAGATGACATAAAATGCGAAGAAGGACAGGTCCCGTGTCTTGGAGGTGAGCAGTGCGTGCTGTTTTCCGACCGTTGTGATGGTGTTGAAGACTGCAATGACAAAACCGATGAGCTGAACTGTGAAAGTAGGTAAAATTTTGGACACTGTTGGCTGTTTCTAAGATGCTGAAGTGAACGCCAAGCTGTCTGAAAATACAAAAAGTATTAAACGTTAAAAGGACATGAAAACTCTACGTTTATCAGACACATAGGCACCTATACTGTACTAAAATCGCAGTTGTCAGGTCGCATACACACAGAAAAATATTCATCTCCACTTGAGATAAGTGCTGTCTTGAAGCCCTTTGAAACACAAATATCTTGTATTTGAGATAATAATATCTCAGCTGGCAGATTTGACTTGAGACAGTCCTATCTCAACATGAAACATAAGTTATTCGTACTGAGATTCAAAGATCTCAACTTGAGATACAAAAGAAACTTCTTTTACGGACAAGCGTTCAAGACATTTTTATCTCAAGCTGAGATGAATATTTTTCTGTGTGTAGACCTGACATTGCTTGGGGCCAGCTTCTCGTGTTGGTGATGGTCGGCATTGGTCGACCACACAGCAGGCTGTTGATATCTTCGAATCGAAGCTCTGACAGTGGCGCTTTTGATAAAATAATGTTGGACGAGCTCGATACCAGTGGCACTGTCCGCCTGACCACAACCCCTACCACGTCCGTGTTGAGGAGGTTTGTGAACAAGATCCCGGATGGAGTAAGAGTAAAGAATGTCCCCCTGTAAAAAGTGTCAAGGTGCTTGGCTTCAGAGACCAATAGTAACAAAGCAAGAATATGATCGTTTGGGAGAGTTTTTCCGGGGATAGGTTTTCCTGTTGACATTTTTCCCTCTTAGCATTCTATCTTAGCATACACTGTTAGAAATTATTGTAATATTTTTACAGAAATTGCCTGCAGCAGAGTTTCAGGAACTTCTGTAAATTTACACATGGCGTGATTTATGTTTTCCTGTATTAGTTGCACTCAATTGGACTGTCCAGAATGAAGCTTTCTGAGAACGTATGAAAATATAATTTGGTCAGCCTCTAGTCAAGTCTCTGTTAGCATTTATTTGAGTCTGTAATTTTACATATCACGTCCTGAAACCCTGCTGCAGGATTTTTTTGTAAAATCCTCTGTTTTTTTCTAACAGTGTAAGCACAAATTCTAACTGCAACAGCTTGACCTGCGATCGATCACTTCAAGGCCCTCCCACCTCTTCAAAACAATTCCCTAGTCGACTTGGCTCTCGGTGGGCCATTCGGCATTGTTCCCATAGACAGCCATCTCCTTGCGAGAAATTTCTCAAGATAAGTGACGCCTTATCTTTATTGATCGGGTGCAGCGGCTGGCGCTCTTAAAGAGTGACAACAATGACCGAAAGCGATTGATCAAGTATAATCAATCGCCAACATATGCTCCGATCACATAAAGCCACATGTATACGGTAGGCTAATAAGGACTCATCGGTTAGAGCAAATGGCTCGCGGGGTTTTTTGACAGTTGTTTGTTGACATGTCCTCAAATCAAGCGCCGTTTTGAGAAAAAGGCGAAAGAAGGATTTTAGTTTAATGGGAAATGCATTAGACAGCCAAACTTCGGAGGCGTATTCTGCAAAATCTGCCGCTTCAAAATCAATGTGAATAGCACAAAATGTACATTTTGACCGACTGAATATGAAAACGTCATTAACCCATTTTAACAAATTTTTAATGGAACCTCGTCCCCAGTGTTTACGTTTTCATATGTGCACAGGTTTTGCATATGGCTGGAGCACGGCTTTGCCTGGAGGAGAGATTCACTCTCTATGGAAGGTACCACCAAAAATGTAAACAAACCCCGCGAGCCATTCGCTTTAAGGTTTATCTAAAGTGACTCGAAATCTCGATTTTTGTACGCAAAAATCTGGCTAACTGCACAGTAAATTTGGAAAACAAGGCTCGGGGGCCCTAGGGAGCCGTCATAAGGAGGTGCCCCGAGCCTTATTTTCTCCATTTAGTGCGCAGTTAGTCAGATTTTTTGCGTCAAAAATTCGAGATTTTGTGACCAAAATGTCTTTTTTCTAACGTTATTTCCATTTATTTCTAGCATGAAAATAACCCGTTTGTTTTGGTCACCCGACAGTAAAACTTACATCATCGTGTAGCAGATGAAATTTTCTTTTAATCTCATTACGATTTTTCTTAAAATAAGAGATACGATGGCGATAATAGCAACGTTTTTGTGTCATAGAAAAATGTACAGGTCATTTTCTCATGACGCAACGTCAACACCTAAAATGACGTCAATGACGTCGCTCAGGTCACATCGCTCGCAGCGCCGACACCATCCCCATTCTCATCGGATTCTCATTTTTTGCAGGTACACACTTCAACATAAAAAAGCACCCGGTTATAACAGCCTCGATATTTTTCGGTGTGATAGCAACCGTGCTCATAGGGGTGATAGCCTCGTATGCTGTTTATCATCGACGAAAACTACAGCGGCTTGAACGTTATCGCCACGTCCAAATGGAAGACTTGCATGAGATTGTGAACACGACGGAGCCAGATGCTGGAGTACATCATGAACATCACGAAGAAAACCTCGAGCTCTATTCCATTTGAAGAGGCTTTCTCGCCTTAAAGATAATGTATCACGGGTATTTTCGCGGGCCACGAAATTCATTGTTTATTTACATTTTGTTTGTTTACGTCCAGGCTTTCTTTGTCTTATAAGTAAACTGTTGGTTGCATGCCCCTCTAGAAATTCTGTTGATTCCAAAAGTATTCATTTTGGTGGGTTGGCATGTCCCAAAATCCGAAATAACATAATGTAAACATCCATGTTTACAAACATTGAATGTAAACAATGAAGTCGTGATATATTATCTTTAAATGCCTTAAAGGGAGACTCCACTCATTGTGTAAAATTTTGAATTTTTGAAATATCGTTAATACATTCAAATCCACTGATATCTGTTACACGTCATTGTTTTAAATCAGCAAACTCATCATTTTAAGTATTTTAATTGGATCCCAAGGGGGCCATTGCACAGCACTCATGACGTCATGAGTGCTCAATGCATATTTATGAAGGTACAACCAATAGGCCTAGGCAGTCACAGTATTAGCTCATTCACTATAAAGGTCGTCAGCCTGTTGACACTAGTGACATCACAACTCATGGCAATAGTCTCCATGGATTGATAAAAATTCAAAAGTTTAGAATGAGTGGAGTCTTCCTTTAAGAACTCCGAGGATGTAAGACTTTTCTACCTGCATCAAGCTTAAGCTGTATAAAAATGTAAAGGAATAGGCCCTACCTAATTAACGGGATATTTATCAAACACTTTCTTTGATGAAAGGGTTAATATTTACACAACATCCAGGGCCCGGTTGCACAAAACTCACGATAGCGCTAACTTGGTGTTAGCGCTAACTTTATGTTAAGTGACGTAAAAACCCTTTGTCTTTTTACGTCATTTAACATAAAGTTAGCGCTAACACCATGTTAGCGCTAACATGAGTTTTGTGCAACCCAGCCCAGGTTTTTAGAGGGAGAGAATAAATGATTACATGTAACTTTGATATACATTTACAAACTGTGCTCAATTATAGTGACATTGCATTAGAAATTTGTATATTGGTCTCAGAACCGCTTTTTCACCAAGTCATTGTGGTAGAAGACAATAATTCGCTCTTGATAAATAAATATTAACATGCTACCGGACTTTATGTACAATTACTTGGTGAAAAGGAGGTCCTTATACCTTTTTTTAGTTGTAATTTCACGCCAGAAATAAATGATGGAATACATGTAACGTTAGAAAAATGTCTTTTCAGTTATATCGCTTGCAGCGCCACGTGGGGACGTTTGTTTCGCCCGTTCCCCATTCTGGACTGTCAGATGAAGAAATAACTGGACCGTTTCATAAACTAAAATCATAAGCGCATCATCAGACCCATTCACATAGAAGACGCACGCCATCCCGTGACTGATGCGCTGCTCGAGACTGTTAATGCACTCGTGTAAAATAAAGGCTGAAGCTGACATTTGGTTTGTTGCAAAATACGGAATAATAGGGAGGTTTCGGAAGCGCCCGGTTAGGCCAGGCGACGACGTTTATCTATTGTTTGGGTATACCCACACAATAGATAAACGTCGTAGGGCCTAACCGGTCGCTTCCGAAACCTCTCTATTGTCCGCATTGCACGGACTACTTTTTCAAATTCTGGCTCTTCAAGTAATACATGTACATGTACACGTGCATGAAAAATTGCATTTTTCGGCTTGATTTTTGATAGAATTGCCCTTATTCACATCTGTTAAAGGGACTATTTGCATTCTACTACCCAGAGAATTCTACCCTAACTAGCAAGAACCCGTGGCAATCGGCGAGCGATTCTGAGTTTGGCCGAGGTTGGAATGCACGGCACGGCTGGAATTGGTGCAACACGGTGTGTGGTAGGGAGAATTTAGAAAGCAATCGAAAAACACCGTTAAAAAAGTAAAATTGCTACCAGAGCAAAGTACTCTTTGCAAATTAAATCACCCGTTGCATCAGGATATTTGTATTTCTCTTGACCATCACCGTCGCATGGTGGCCCTTTTTCAAAGCTGGAGTCCGCAGTTTTTGTTCATGCAGTTCACCTTTAAACACCATATGACCACGCCGTCACAATTACGCCATTGTTTAATTGCTAGGCCCATCCGGGGCATATCATTAAAATAAGTACTTGACTCCTGCCAGCTGTTGCCAATTACTACATAGGACACTGCGAAGATAATATGAGTCTCTTTATTCGCAGTCAGGGCTGCAGTACAGACCTGGATGACCGAACTGACCATATCATTCTTTCAAATTTATTTACATTGAGATCAAGATGGCGCATGGGAAAGGAGAAGGGTTAAGAAAAGGAACTATCCGAATGTACATGGATGGATGGTATGTAGAGTTCATTTTCCTTATTTATTAATTATCATTTTACGTCCGGCCATTACACTGGTGTTCTATTGATACGCACGTATGTACATGTATACATGTACAGTATGTTGATTAATAAGTGGCAATTTTTTGGTTACGTGGCAATTTTGATTTAATTAAAAAGCAACTTTCAGGTTTACAAAAGTATCAAAGAATTCAAAAAATTACGCACTGAAGAAAGTTCATTTGAAATTTACCGGTAAAGGTAGGCCTAATATATTCGTTTTATTAAAAAAAAAGTCCGTAAGCGAACTGTTCCATATGTTTCCGGAAAAGTTGCTAAATTTTCCCATTTAATTGAAAATTAGTTGGGTTTTTCGTTTGTTTACGTGACATATTTTAACTCAAAAGCGGCTTTCATGTTTAAAAAAGTATCAAAGAATTATAAAAAGTCACCAAGTTAGCGCTATCGTGAGTTTTGTGCAACCGGGCCCTGTTTAGTAAGTAAGGTGGCTGCTTATCTGCACAAAGTTAGCTGAGCAATCCTTCCATTAAGGGTTGTGCAAAGTGACTCGGAATCTCGAAATTTTGACGCAAAAAATCTGAATAACTGCACACAAAATTTAGAAAAAAAAGTCACGGGGCTCCTCGGGAAGCATCAGAAGAAGGGCCTCCGAACCTTATTTTCTCAATTTTGTGTGAAGTTAGTCAGATTTTTTGCGTCAAAAATTGGAGATTTCGAGCCACTTTTCATGACCCTTAACAGAACAGTTGCGAGTCAAAGTTCAAAAAGTGTGTCTGAACTGTGACACACGTAACATGGAATGGGCCTCGAGCTTTGCTTTTGTTACAATGGGAGATAAGATGATCCATTTGAACCCCATTTGTAGGAAAATTTATTGTATGGAGCGGGCTTATATCGGTAAGATATAAGGCACGATGTACAAGTCTCCACGGCTTAATGTCGGCTTACTGGGATGTACGCTTTTCTAGAGTTTCAGATAGTAAAGTTCCAGCCTGAAGAAGACCCCGGTTGGGGTCGAAAATTTGCTAAATATTCTGGAAATTGACTTTATATTCTTTATCATATTGTGTGTCGTTTTTTTGCTCGCCTTCTCTTTGGGCTTACTGGGATCCGATACAAAAATCGTACATTATGTAATTATCGTTGATCAAATTTTAATAGAATGCGGGCGCATTCAACAATGTACGTTTTAGCAATAGCGCCATGTGGCACTGGCACCAAAGCGATTGGGTAAATAAGTTATTCGAAGCAATATTATGGAGAAGTGTTAAACGGAATTTATTTGAGTTGGAGTAAACATTTGAGAAATTTTGAGATTTATAAATCATGTTCAGTAGGACTCTCATCATCGCAGTGGCGTTGATAATCTGCCAAATAAACATCTTTTTTTTTCACCGCATAACAGCGGATTAAGAATACGTGTATCGCAGGCGGGGGTGGACACAATTCATATTTAATGTCTACATTAATTCCGATTTTATGTCCACATTAAATCACGAATGTCCACATTAAATCAACCAATCGCAGCTGAGTTTTTAATGTGGATATAAAATCGCACTCCTTATTTAATGTCCATATAAAAAATGAAATAAAGGGGGTGGTTTCTTTATAATTGTGCTTTGGTGGTTTGGCTTTACAAGAAACTTCTTGGCCCTTTATGTTACTATGACATTGTTACATTATCCATTACATTATCCATTCTGGTTTTTTCCTACAAATCTGGAAGTTGACTTCCTTTATATTCTTTTACATTGCGTTACCCTTCGTGCACACATGTCATATTTATTAAACTCTTTTCTTTCAGCTAAATCAGTTTCTCCTTAATTACATCCACTCTCTTTATTAGGTCCAGCAACCATCCGTGGGGCTTGGACACTTTTCTTTCCTTAATTACATCCACTCTCTTAATTAGGTCCAGCAACCATCCGTGGTGCTTGGACACTATTCTTTCCTTAATTGCTCACTCATCCTGTCTACACAGGTGTTAGTTCTACATTCGGGTTTCAGCTCAGTCTTTTCTAGAGTTTCAGATTGTAAAGTTCCACTTGAAAAAGACCCCGGTTGGGGTCGAAAATTCGTGAATTCTGGAGATTGATTTCTTGCTTATTATCATTTTGTGTGTCAATTTTGTGCTATTCTGTATCTTGGATGACATTGTTACCAGTCATGAGAAAACCAGGCGGAACAGAAATCTGTGCAAATGTTGCATTTCGAAACTAGAGGAAATCAGTATAGTGGCCATTTATTGCTGTAAGAAAAAAGATTATCTGAATGGCTGACTATCTTTCGAAATTTGGTAACACGCCCATTTTTGCATCACTGATTTTTGATAAAATAAAAAAGTCTAAATGTTTGAAATACTTCACACCTTTAGGTCACTATTAAAAACCTGCTTCGCTGTATATCTGCGAAAAATGGCTGACGCTGTCATATTGCTGAGATTACCACACTATTTCCTTCAAAAACAAAAATGAAAACAAAATCGCGTAATTCTCTCGTACTTTTTCCTTTTTTCGCTTTTCTTGTTCTCATATTTCTTTCTCCTTCTTCTGGTATTTCCCACTATTTATTTTCCACTTTTATTTCTTACTCCGTTAAAAGGAGTAAGAAATAAAAGTGGAAAATAAGTAGTGGGAAATTTTGCACTTTTATGCGAATTTTTCAATTTCTCAAATTTCTCAAAATGGGAATTTTTTCCCCATTTTTAGAAATATCGCCCGAAAAATCAGACAAAATGTCATGTCATCTTAAGAACATTTCTCAAAATGGGAAAAAATGCTATCCCAATTTGAGGAATTGAAAAATTCGCCAAACTTTCCAGCTTCTTATTTTCCACTTTTATTTCTTATCCACTTCTGGTATTCTCATGACTATCAATTGATTCCTTCCAGCTTTGACATTGCGCACTATGGACACGCCAACGCTACAAGACAGGTGGGTTGATTATTGCCTGTATTTATTACAGAATAACATGCACATGTACATTTATGTTTTTCAACGGTGCACGACTTCTCAACAGTCCGTTCCTTTGGGACAGGGCCATGTTCAATTATTGCGATGGCTCCCAACTAAGATTTACAAACTAAGCCTGGGGCCGTATGCATAAAACATCTTAAGTGTAAAATTTCCCTTATCTTTTATTTGGAACAATAGTTTAAGGGAAATTTTACACTTAAGATGTTTTATGCATACGGCCCCTTGTCCAAATCAGAAAATACATTGGTAGGCCTATTGTTCTTCTTTGTTTGAGCAGTGGTGTTTGTGTTGGTGTTGTCCATTAATTTTTTGGCATGAGTGTACATGAAGCGTTTGTAATGTTGCCAGCAATACGCTTCAGCACTGAACTGTTTTTTCAAATCAACTCTGACCCCTAGTTTGGATTCTCTTATTAATACGCCCTTCTCACAGTCACTGTAGTAGGCCTACCTCTGAGAATCTCCACGAAAATAATCTCCTCGAAAGAAGTCCTAGCACCACTTGGCCGTTCAAATTAGGGAGGTTTCGTAAATCTGACGAAAAACGAAGTACGAAATACGAAATTCAACTTCATCTTCAGAACCTAATGTAGTTGCGCTTCCACTACAAAAAAGCCGGTATTTGTCCGCTCTTATTCTGCTTCCATTACAGAATTGCCGGGTTTAATAAGTCCGGTTCTATTAATATTTAGTTCGGATAGCATAAGTTGCGCTTCCACTACAAAAAAGCCGGTATTTGTCCGCTCTTATTCTGCTTCCATTACAGAATTGCCGGGTTTAATAAGTCCGGTTCTATTAAGTGCGGATCTATTTAGTTCGNCATAAATTCTTTATCACTTAAAAGAACTTTTTGAACGCAACATTTTGAGTGGTCGTTTGTTGAATTCTATCAAACCATTGCAGAGATATGCCGTTTTTCATTTCCCCTACCCCATAATTTGGGTGTCGTTATTCGGCAGGCCCAGCCATGTTCAGGGGCCATTTTCTACCATAAAGCTGAAATTGCTGACTTGGCTTAAAGGTTTTTCTGACACTAGGGGTATGGTACTTTCCAAAAAATAAGGTCTCCCTTTGTCCCTAAAAATGGTACCAATGAGTGAATTTTTGGCCTCTAGCTCATGGACTATATCGGTCTAACGTCATACGCTAAAAGATGTTCCTGTAGCAGGCGATATTTGTGGTACCAACCATCTCCTCAAATGCATTACGTCATGGAAATGAAGTCCAATTTCGTATTTCGTACTTCGTTTTTCGTCAGATTTGCGAAACCTCCCAGTTGTCAGATTTCCAGAATTTTCATTTCTTTACAGGCGAAGCTGATCGGTGATTACCTTATAGCCGGAGTGCACTCAGATGGTAGGAAATGTTTCAGTATTGGGCGGTTTGGGTGTTGGTCCAGTCAACAACCACCTCCCCCACTTTGACCGTAGTTCAAACATTAGGCGAGACTTTTTTTTTTATTACTTGGTGCTCGGATCCGCCGACATCAAGAATTCCGAAGATTTTTTTGTTCGTCCGGCCTCGGATCTGCCGATTCGAAAATTACAAAAAAAACCAACAAAATTATCTCCGACGTCCGACGTCGACGTCAATCACCAATGCTAAAAAAAATTTTTTTAAATGCTTTAAAATATTCCCTTTTTCCTTGATATTTCCAGGTGGGTTTGATGAATCCCAAGATTTTTATCTTCCTCGGTGCTTGATGTGTCAGTTGATTCCGCCAAGCTTAAATCTTGTGAAATGTCCGATTTTTAAAAACAATTTTCCTTCCCTCCGACATTAAGACCTAATCCAAGACTTCGAGACCGTAAAAACATTCAAGAAAAAAATGTTTTCCCGTCCTCCTCTACAATACTTTCTTGAAAAAATCCGAGCACCAACTAATAAAAAAATATCGCTTTAGAAAACAGGGCTTGTTGATTCGAAACACTGCGTAAGCCAAGCGCACATTTGCGGCAAATCTCAATGCGGTAGGGGCGTTTTTTTTAAATCGACTGACCCGGCTGAATGACGAGTCGACAGAGTTGGGTCAGTCGACTTTAAAAACACACCTACCGCATTGAGTTTTGCCGCAAATGTGCGCTTGGCCTTTTACGAAAAGAAAAAAGAAATACATGTAGTAAAAAAAAGTGTCGGAAAAATCGCCAAAATTACTTTCGACGTTAAAATAACATAAATGTCAAAATCACTTTTGACATTAAAATATCGTAGACGCCAAAATTACCTTTGATGTTAAAATATCTTAAAGATAATGTATCACGGGTCTTTTCGCGGGCCACGAAAATCATTGTTTATTTACATTTTGTTTGTTTATGTCAAGTCTTTCTTTGTCTTATGAGTAATTTGTTGATGGCATGCCGCTATAGAAATTATTTTGATACCGAAACTATTCAATTTGGTGGGTTGGCATGTCCCAAAGTGTCAAAAATAACAATGTAAACATCCATGTTTACAAACATTGAATGTAAAAAATGAAGTCGTGATACATTATAAACGCAAAAATCACTGACGTTACATGTAGTTTTGAACCTCAGAGATTAGGACAGGGAAATGTTCTGGGTAATGGGAGAGACCATCTGCGAATGATCATGGTTGATTCCTGCTTAAGCCCAGGTCACACTGTGGCGACTTAGGCGGGCCATGGAGGTATTGGGGAATTTTCGCAAAGCCCCCGAAACGCCAACGTTTCGGGGGCTTTGCGAAAACTCCATATTATTGAGAAGGAGCGAGCACGGCCCTAATTGCTGTGACCACAATTCCACGCCCCCATTGTTTGCCATTGTTCCCTTCTTTTGTTCGGTACACACGCTGAGCTCCTTGAAGGCAATCATCCTTTCCGCAGAGCTCTCAAAGTGCAGCGCCATCTATAAAACACATCGCATTTCCCCAAACAAGTTCCTACGTTTTTCTCCACCTTCGGAATTAGATAACCGGCCATTTCGAGGGTGACTGAATTTGATTAACTTTCCGCTGTGTTTTAGTGAAAAAAATCATCGAAAAAGACCAATTTCCAATAAAGATATGTACGTTTTAAGGTGAACATGATAATGATAATGATAATGAGATTCTTCGCATCTGAAAAGTCTGAGGAGGATTGCGTTTTGATATTTTAAAAGATGGTTAGTTTAGGTAGCATGTACTGGTGGTCGTTTCAGTGCGAGATGCTGCGAAGTGCTGTTTTTGACGCGATGAAAACGATGAATTTTTCAGTTTTCGTGCGTAGGGAACATCCACTGCCATTGCTCCCTTCTATTGTTTGGACTCTGACCATTGTACAAGGGAAGTGCTAACTACACCCGGAAATTACCGAAGATTAGATCGGCTTTTTCCGACCATCACGCGGCGTAATTAGCGTATTGTTATGGGGATTACGCAAGGTGTGAATGGGTAAAGTGCTTTTCAGAATGTCCAGTCATTTTTGCACTCATTTTACCTTGCAATGGAACCTAACCACAAACCACAAATGGGCCAATTACGTGTGCATGATTGCATGACTTATCTTGAATCAGAGTATAGACCTGAACAAGGTCCTATTAGAAGTCGGTCAACCGTGAATTGACATGCACGTTATTGCCCAATTTGTGGTTTGTGGTTAGGCTCCATTGCAAGGTAAAATGAGTGCAAAAATGACTGGACATTGTGAAAAGCACTTTAAACAGGTTAATCACTTTAGCAAACAGTGGAACGATGATTGTACTCTTTGATGTGAGGCCCGTTCTCTCTCCTTCTCAATAATACCTCCATGGGCGGGCGAATCCCCGCGAACTAGAATGAAATGGTCCATGGACCATGTGCTCACCCCGTTGGACATGACAGTGTAATGACAGAGAGAGGTATTACATAGTCCATGGACTTCATTCCAGTTCGCGGGGATTCGCCCTCCTAAGTCGCCACACGGGTTTTATATGGAGGAGAAGAACTGGATTTTTTTCCAATTGCAGCTGAGATAATTAGAAACAAGGGCCCCCCAGTGTATAACGAAAATGAGCGATATAGGATGATAGAAGGATTTCGATGGGTTGATGAGGTAAGCTACACCGTATGTACAGTGACCACACACACCTACCTACACGCACACACGTGTATATATGGTGTCAACTATACGGACATTCTCTGCTCTACGAGTCCCCAGTTAGTAAGAATAAAACAGTAGACTGAGGCACTCAGTCTCAGGCACTCAGAGACTGAGAACAACCTCAACAATTTTTGTTACGAAAATACCGAAATCCTGGTATCGATGCTGATTGGTCAGTTTTGAATCCAGATGTTACAGCCATGCTGATTGGCCATTTTGGAGGTCACAAGATTTCAAAATAACGGCGCTCCTGCAAGATCACCAGTCGTGCGCAAAGCAGCACCGGCATCACAAAAGTTTTAGCGGTTGGTAGACCGAGGGTCTGGCTGCGCGAGACTAATAAAACAGTCGTCCCAAATCGACTCATCGTGAATATTGAGTAAGATCCTATTCAAATGGGGTCATTACGTGTACTATATTTTTGACGGCTTCCAAATGGGGTAGTCCCAATTGCAGGCGGGTCCACAGTTATATAGTATTTTTTCACTACAAAAGGGGCTGTTCGTTTTCGTCACTTGAGGAATCAGAAGCAGACAGGCATGTTCTTTATAGTTTTCAGTAGTTATGTAATAAGAAATGACGTTTTTTATGCAAATTAACACAAAATGGGTCAAAATACATAAAAACGCCGTTTCCAATTACGTAACCGGTTAAAAATTACTAAAAATATGCTTATATGATTACAAGGCACCATGTTTCTATCTGTTGGTAATACATTTATGGGGTGTAAATCCAATCGTTCAAAAGTTAGCTGTACATCGGGTCCCATTCTCCTGTACAAAGCTCAGTTCTTGGGTCCAATGATAAAGTCATTGTCCTACTATTTTACGCACCATGGTGTATTTCTCCTTTATTTCCTCAAAACATCCATGGCGTAGGTTCATGTATTATACATGAAAAGAAAAGGAATTATCAGCAGATATTTTCTAAATCATGAAGTATTTGTTATGTCTCAGTATGTTCATACACACGAGATTTGAACTTAGAGTCCGGAAATTTCAGGGGAAAACGTCAAAATTTCCATTTGACCTTAACCTTTTGGAATGACCTTGACCCGGATGAACTTGACGATGATATAGGATTTTAGCCGGGATGGTGTTAAACATAAATAGCCACTTGAGCGAACAAAATATCATTGCCAAGGGCTCAGAAATCAACATTTAACAAAAAATGCGATTTTCATGGTTGGTTGCCATGGAAACCGCCCATATTCCTATCAAAAGAAAATGCCAAAGTGCCGGCAAAGATTTTCTTGTTCAGGACGTGATACTCTTTCGATTGAGTTATGTCGGCAACTTTCTTCACGAAATTCCCACAGAATACCATTTGGCACCTGACTACTTGGAAAACGGAAAAAGCTATGCAGTTGCAAATTGCAGGGATTATTTGTTGTGCTGTACAGAATAATCGCTGCAATTTGCTGCTTCATACCTTTCTCCATTTTCTCCAGGATCACAACTCAGAATCCTGAATTGACGAAAGCGACCAGCCCCTTTACAATGAAAAATCCATTCACAAACTAGTTCTCAAATATTTGCAAAATTTTGGACGATGACGTTTCCAATTTGACCTCATTTCTGAATAATCACGAAGCTGTACATGTATCTTCTCCAGGTAGTCAAAGACGCACCGTTTAGCACAGCTGTAAGGAGACTAAAGGAACTCGATGTTGACATCCATGTGCACGGAGGTAAGGGTAGGCGTTCTACAGGGTGTTTCAAAAAAACGTTGTCATCTCTAAAACATCTCCTGGAACCCAAACCCGTCAATATTTTTGGCTCAGATTTGGTATGTAGATAGGTCAGGATTTATGGAGGAGCGGGTGAAAATTAGGCTCTGAAAGATTTATGCGTAGATGAATAAGAGGCCTCGGACTGAGCAGGCGCAAAATGCAAAAAACCCAAAGATCAGAAAGCAATGAAACATTTATTTCATTTGTTGCGTACAGAATTTGCCAGGCATGCCAGGATTACTGGAATATATCTTCCTCATGGTCACCATTGTCCCTCCAAGAGTTCCCTTCAGCCCAATCGTTGAAATGTCCTCAGCGTATTTACATCATCATGCTTCTTTTATTGTTTGGAAGAAAACTGCATTTCGGACCCTTTTACTTGTGGGGTCACTGTTCCGTCATAACAAGACACCATCATAAAAACATTACATAAACATTATGAGTATGTCTACACCTAACAGCTTACAAAATCTGAGCCAAAAATATTCACGGGTTTGGGTTCTAGGAGATATTTTAGAGATGACAACTTTTTTTGAAACACCCTGTATATGGATACGGCGCAACTTTTCTTTGACAGACACATGCTGTCCCTGATAGAAGTCAGTGTAAGTGGAATCTCTATGTACACTTGTGGACAGAAATATTAGGACAGTGGACAATTTGAAGTTTGATGTAAGTTTCTGCCTGTTAATGAATGTAATGAACTCAACTCGTGTTCATATATTGTGGGAAGGGTCCTTCTTTCCCTTTGCTACAATTTCAGCAGGCCTGATAGCCTAGTGGTTATCACGTCCGCTTAGCAAGCGACAGGTCCCGGGTTCGAATCCAGCCCGGGCCATATGGGATATCATTCCCGGCTCTTCACGTCCGTCGCATGGGACAGTAAGCCGTGGTGCCTTGTACCTTGTGTCTTTGCAAGGGCAAGTAAAATACCCCATCCAAATGAGGAACATGAGTAGCTTGTGATGGCCTCCTCCGTACTTACCAGGGCCAATAATGCTATAGCGTCGGCCCTGACGGAAAAATGAAATACATATAAATACATTTCTGCATCAGTGAATTACATAATCATGGCAATTATGCAATGGGGTTAATGTCAATAAGGCAATTCCCACCTTTGTTCATCGAAGGCATTTACAAGCAAATACTCGTTTTTCTTCGTTTTTTTCTTAAGAATAAAGCTTTTAATTACTTATGGTTGATGATACACTTGTGTTACATAACATGTTTGACCAGTTTTAATACCTTCGTAAGAAGACATTTTGTTTAAATTAGATCACTTGAAATTAAACTTGAAACAATCCACATTGAAAGTGCAGAAATGAAAGTTTTAAAAACATGATCAAAAATGTGTTCTAGACTTTATTCAAGCCAAAACATTTCATCTTCTGATTCTTAACAGGCAGAAACTTACATCAAACTTCAAATTAGCCACCGTCCTAATATTTCTGTCCACCAGTGTACTAATGTATCATACTTCTACTTTTTTTCAGATGACATTACTTTTTCATGTGATACGGGGATGGATTGTATACATGCAATTAAAAGTGCTGGCCTATTCCGGTGAGTTAGCTTTTATTCAGATTTCAAAGGTTACATTATAGCCCATCTCACACTGCCACGATTCCGACCACGATGCCTCTACGAAATGCTTTCGTGGTGTTCCTATAGACTTCGTGATGCCTTCCTATAGACTTCTTGTTTTTCGTGATAATCCGCACCCATTGTAACATTAAGGCCACGATCCCTCTACGAAAATATTTCAGAGGATTCGTAGAGGCATCGTGGTCGGAATCGTGGCAGTGTGAGATGGGCTTATGTACTTGACTAGGGACAGCGGTTCACCCAGGGGACCAATGAAAATTCCATTTTGATGAAGTGCTGCCATCTGAGGAACAGTATTAAAATGCACCAGGCAAATTGCTAAATGTTCAAAACTTGCACTACCAGATGACGTCATCAGGCGACAATTTCTGATCCAATTTATAAGTGAGTGTATCTACCGACATTATTGCAGCCGCAATGACTAAAAGCTTTGACGCAGGATACTGCAGCGCCAGTCATAGGAAATTTGATGGATGGGGATTACTCGATTTTTTATTCGTCAAAGGAGAGAGTCTACGCTGGTCACACTCACAAATTTATAAAAAATCAAGTGAAAAATAAAAAATTGTAGACTTTCTTAGGAGGAAATCCAAAACTACATGCACATTTCATTTTGGAGGAAAGGGGTGATGGCAGAATGCCAACTATAAGGATGTAATGTAATGTAGATCACTTATTCAGTAAAATCCAGGTAGGCCAACTTCACCACTTGCATTTAGTCCACTCCTAGCGTCCAATGGAAATACCTAGTATGTCACATTTTGTTGCTTTCGAGAAAAATGGGTTTATGTGGAATGACAACTTGGAAGAGTTTTGTTGTGGAAAACACTCCTAATTAAAAATATGTCATACAACAGGATTAAATGCAATTTGCTATGTTTTACCTCTGATTTCATGCTGAATTTTCAAAGGTAAAAACGTAGTAAGTGAAGTCACAATTCTGATGACTTAGACGTAAAAACCGAGTTACAAGTGCGCCACTGTCTTTCCGAGGCTTTGGCGAACATTTTGCAAACAAAAACTGTTTATTATGATGAAACAATACCTAGTAAGTAGGCCTACGAATTTGGCCTTAACTCATTTTTTTCCAAAAATGTGACTTACTAGGTATTTCCATTGGACGCTAGACTCCTCTCTACGAATGTCCTGACTGGTCAGATTTTAACCACCAATGTATTGAGATACCCAATGGCAGGCAATTAATGGTATTAATGGTAGCATTAAATCGATTTAATGTGATTTAATGTCCACATATAACAATCAAATCCTATTGGTCGATTTATTGTAGACATGAATTCGTTTGAATTAATGTGGAAATTAATTCAGAATTATTTGTCCACTCCAGCGTGCGATACTCGTTTGTAAAATCTGAGTGATTACATTTCTAACTTCATCTCCTGCGATTACATGTATTTTGGTCCATCCTGATTCATATCTTGTGCGACTTAAAGCGGGGTTTCCTGTGACAGGTCACATTTTACGTTTATCGTTGTTTCATAATCGAGATCACTCAGGTTATTCTGTTTCTTCTTATTATTATTCCAACACTCGATTATTGAGCTAGCCTGGCCAAACTTGTGAATAAAGTTGAAAACCTTTACCCCTAGTCCATTCTTATATATTGGATCCATGGAAAGACATAAGTGCTTTCCATAATTCTCGTCAGTTTTGGTGTATTTAGTGATTTTATTTCTCAACTGATGAACTTTACCATGTAAATATTTCCCTCATCTTTTTTTTGTTGGTTCAGGGTGAACGATGGATCCGTATCTGACTCCACCACTTGCCCTTCCTCTGGCCTCTGAAGGCAGACCTCTGTCCCTGTCCCTGCCCATCCTCCTCCCCTCCCGTCCTCCGCCCCACCCCTCCCTGCCTTAGTCTCGTGCCACCAGACTCTTGCAATTTCCAATAAATTTCCAATTTTAGAGTCTGGTCCGTATGGTTACTTTGACTTGTAATGTTGAAAAGTTTGATTCCCCCCGTCTGTATTTTAGGTGTTGTGATAACGTACAGATTCTACACTGGTTCGGAACACATTTTTATGTCGACTATTAAGGCCTGTCTACACGATCATACATTTGTTCAAAACATCATCATACAATGTATGATGATGTTCATGGACAAATGTATGATCGGCGTGGACCGTTTTCCCAACAAGCTTGAATAGCATCCAACACGTATGATGATGTTCAAACTTTTAGCTGCATTGTGCAGACGGAAATCCACAACAAGCTTGGACATCATCATACAAATGTATGATGGTGTTTTGAACAAATGTATGATCGTGTAGACGAGCCTTTAGATGTGTACCGAACATTGCGGACCATGTGTCGTGACGCCGTAGTGCATCCAACACATGCTGATGCATTGTGACGTCACTGACGCCGTGTAAACATGGTCCGCAATTTATAAAGTGCCTGGGGTAGACCCCGCTTGGGGTCGAAAATTTGCAAACTTCGGAGACGACTTTATACGTGTTTTATCATTTTGTGTGTCGTTCTTTGTGCTCTATGTTGGATATTTATGTCGACTAGCAGTAGGGCCTACAGCTGTTTAGCTGTCTCTCTCTCACGTTTGTTCACTCTTTGTTTATCTTTTTTTCGGGATGTCAAACTTTACCAGTATAAAATGACGATGATGGTGTCAACTGAATCCACACACCAACATCGAAATTCACCATACAAACAAAAAAATATCCATACTTTGAAATTTGCAGGCGACAAATTCATACAACCCAGGTTATCAAATAGCCTAAGTAGTGCAGGATGAATAAATGAATAATCCCACTATTATGAAGAAAAATATGCCCTTTTACTTCACTTTCGATTTCTGCACAACGCCACGCAGCTGACCAACATCCGCGGCCGCTTCGAACAATGGGACATTATGACATAGCTCAAACTGTGATGGACAATAATGCTTTGCAGCATCGGTCGAATCAATATCGAGGCTGATAAAGTCAGCAAATCAAAGTAAACATCAAGCAGGAAAAAATCCTCTTCAACAACACCACGGTGTACAATCAACCTTGCCGTACAGCTACGGGAGAAAGTTCCGGTCACATACGCTTGGCAAAGCTGAGATTCCAAATTAAATGCCACTGCTAATGGCAAAATGACAGTTCTAGGTGAACGAATACACTATAAAAGGCATGCTGCTGTAATATCTCCCAGAAATTCGCAGGAGAACGCATGGAAAATCGGCAATTTTAAAATGAACTGTACGGCTGCGGGAGAATTAGACTTCTCCCGCAGCCGTACAGTTCATTTTAAAATTGCCGATTTTCCATGCGTTCTCCTGCGACTTTCTGGGGGATATTGAGCAGCTAGCCTTGTTTAGTGTATTCATTCGCCTTGGGTAGTCATTTTGCCCTTAGCATGGTATTTATAGTGATTTGGAATCTCAGCTTTGCCAAACGTATGTGGCCGGAACTTTCTCCCGCAGCTGTACGGCAAGGTTGATTGTACACCGTGAACACGAATGTCCACTCAGCGAGAATGTGGAAAACGCAGAACTGTCGCCACTGGGAGGCACTCTATTGCATACCTCAGTGACTACCTGTGAGGCAGGGTTTCCGT
>NMRB01002178.1:53493-92344 GCA_002633025.1 Notospermus geniculatus | reverse complement strand
GGGGGTTATTTCAGTCTGACATGGGTTTGATTCAGAGGTGTCATCTGATTTTACACTTCATCCCCATCCCCAGTCTATACTGAAAGCTTTCAGTAGAACGCGGATGAGCTGCTCATTCAGCGCGACAATCAGCCATGAGCATTTCCAACCGGTACCCATTTATACACCTGGGTGGAGAGAGGCCAGTGAGGTAAAGAGACCTGCCCAAGTCTCATGCCACGGTGGGATTTGAACCCGGGACCCTCTGACCGTCAGTCGGAGACCCGAACCACTACACCAGTGTGGCTCCTTGGCAAAACTTATCCATTTTCTGTTGTTTATTTTCAGTGAACAAACTGCTGCATTCGTATCATTCCTCGGATCCATCTTCAGTATTGTCTTGATTTATCTGACGCTGCCAAATAAAACAAAGCAACATGATGCACCGCTATCAGAAAGTAAGCATTCTTTTTTACGAAGTCGAATGGATTCTTTTCTGAAATGTCATGGAGTTATGAAATGAAATGTGACCCGCTTCAGTGAAAGTATGTCGCAGGTGATCATCATTATGGGTAGTCATCAGTTTACTTGACTATTATCACTGCTGTCCACTACTTTTGTCAACCTGCAGAGGCATATGTTCATGTACATTTCAGCTATTGTGCTCTAAGGCCGTTACCCCTCTCCTCAGTTGTGCCATGCACCTACTTTTGNACAAATTGCTTAGATGTTTCTGTATGAAATCTGATCAATTCTGTGCTTCCATTTCAGCTGAAGCTGTCGCCAAGCGAAACATCTTTAGTATATTTGAGATAGTGTCCTTAATCAAGAAGCCTGGTGCTCCTCTACTGCTCGCCATCAAGTTATTCACAGGTACAATTTCAGTAGAATTCAAAAGACATTCAATTTGGTTCACAAAGATGGCACTGAAATCAAAACATGTGGACGGAATTGGGAGTTCTTGGTCTCATATTCTTTCTAACAAAATTCATATCCATTCATTCCAACACTTTAGGTCCTTGCATATTCGAAGTGTGCGGTTGCGTTTTTTCTGGATCACCCTGTATTGACGATAAAGTCCGATTTTTACCGTAGTGACAATGAGTGTTCAATTCTTCCTTCAGGCCTCCCAGCTGGAATATTCCAGAGCATGTTCGCTGTGGTTGCCATGGAAAAATTCCATTTAACTCCGGCCACCAACGGTTACATTATGTCATACGTAGGAGTGATCGGTCTGGTGAGTGAAAATTTCTTACTACACATGTAGTTCTTTGGTATCCTCTCATCCACATCATGTCGGAAATTTCATCCCGGTCAGTCAATTGAATTCTATGTGGAAAGGAAGCTGCACTGAAAACGCAATCACTTTTGGTGTTTCTTTGTTTTCAGATTATGCAGGGTTTTGGAGTTGGGTTTTTGAACAAGAGATTCGGGGAGTCGTCCATGATCAAAATTGGCATCTTCATTACCATGTGGGCCTTTCTGCTTCTGGTAAGTATACCGGTACATGTACTTCATAAACAGTATGTGACCCATCACAGCAAAACCTGTCTTAAGTTGCACAAGATATGAACCAGGATGAACCAAAATAACTTCAGGAGATAAAGGAAGATAATATAATCACTCAGGTTTTACAAAAGACGGACAATATGCCTAGGCCTACTGAAGTTGACAAAATGTTGGTCTCAAGCTGCCAACTTCAGAGCAAATTAGTACTGGTTTTGCGGTAACATGTATTTGTATACCGTAAAGCGAAATATGTTCGCGGGGAAAAATTCTCGCGAAAATCGCGAACTGCATCGGAGCCCGCCAAAATTTTTCTCCGTGAATACATTCTCCGTTGATACCCCGCCATGCGGAAAACTTTACAAAGGCCCTTCACCGCGAATATTTCTCCCCGCGAATGTGGGATTTTTCGGCCATACGCGAACATTTAGGACGCGAAAATATTTCGCTTTACGGTACTACAATGTACATGGAAAGGCCAAGGGGATAATTTCTAATGGTGCTGATCCACATGAGGGTTACGGGTATCTTGCAGTGTGTGAGTTGGTTGTCTACAGGCAATTCAACCCATTGAAATCTATGGGTAGTTTGTGTCATTGGTCATAAGGAAACAAACAATGGGAAATTACCCATTGAAAGCCAACTCACTTGAGAAACCTCTCACGTGGAGCAGTGCCTTTTGTACTGGAATCAGTACTTAGGTTGGGATTTCATTCTGCTTTGTTGATCTTATTATTTCCAGTGTTATGCGGAAAACATCTGGCAATTAACAATCGTCCTGTTCCCGTTAGTTGTTGGCATGACGGTCAAGACCGTGGTCATAAGCAGCGCGCTCACGAAAACCGTCAGTGATGCAGACACAGGTATGTAGATATACCGTGCAAGGTCAGTTTTGATGGTGTGAGAATATTTGCATTCCTGTTGGCTTTTTTGTCCTACAAACAAGCCATTGAGCATGTTTACACTCAACTCCAATGGCTTTGTTGACAGGTGCATGATATCGATGACCACTGTCACTTCCCAAGGTCGAATCTAGCCCGGGCCAAGTGGGATATCATCCCTGGCTTTTCATGTGCATCGCGTGGGACAGTAAGTCATGGTGCCTTGTACCGTGTCCCTTTGCAAGGCAAGAAAAATACCCCATCCAAGTGAGGAACATAGCTTGAGATGGCATCTACTATACTTACCAGAACCAATAATGCTATCACTTTGGGCCTGACAGAAGTGTACAAATACAACAATAAACCACTGTCAATGTTATGAAACGATGTTGCATCTCCTGCCCTACATATGAAAAGGATGTTTTTTCCAACTTCAGGTACAATGCTTGGCATGAATATGGCAGTCAACTCTCTCATCCGTAGTTTCTCGCCAACTGTCGGTGGCCTGATGATCAGTTATATAGGTTGGACCTCTATAGGATATTTTGGATTCATTAGCTGCGGTTTGACGGGGCTTTATCTGTGGCACAGGATGCGATAGGATTATCATCATCAATTGAAATATTTCACAGCGAACATTCAGTGTGATTATAACAGTAATGCAGGGTAGTTGGTACTACTTCATTGGGTATGTTAAAGCCCCACTGTATTGAATGTGAAAAACGCAAATCATCGCCGCGATTCTCGCACGACGTCAGCGTAGTGTAAAATGTACTACGCTCTGTCAGAATACATTAGAGCTCTCCCTGCAGTGTTTCCCAATGCGTGCTGAAAAGTAGGCCTTGATTCTGTGAAGTGCGTATCAAGCAAGCATTTGGGGGACTTTCACGAGGCTATGGGACCTGTATGTGCACTCTCCTAATGTTTTGAAAATACCATAAAATTCAATACTGTGGGGCTTTAACTCATTGAGTTCAGGTGTTGCATGCTGGAGATTGCGAACTTGAAATTTGTACAGATATCTATTAAAACATTCTTCTAGTTGCAAAAGGATTTTCCAAAACTCGGTCACCATTCTCCAATATCTGCAAGGTCTGCTCTTCGCAGGTGGCTGTCTGTGTGTGGGACTGAAATGTCATATGTAACAAATGTGTCCATAAAGCATCGTTTCCGGTCCAACATTCCATACATCATGTATATGTTTATATGTTTCATGTTGAAGTTTAATTGGGTGGTAATTTTCTGAAAGGCTTTTTGCATGTGCATGAAAAAGTGGTTGATCTCCTGTATTTCAGATGCGGATCCATGAGGGCCCACCCGGCACATGCCCCCCCCTTTCGCTACATGATATCCAGTATGGGCACAAATGTCTCAAAGTCATGTGCATTAATGTACATGACCTGTTCAACGTAATGTACATGTACCAGTACCGGCACCGGTATATTTATGTACACAAACTGCTCAAGGTTGTTTGTAACTGATTTTAATGGTCGACTATCATTATTTTGCTGAGAGACACCTGTGATACTTGCAAGTTAGACTGGTACTTTGTCCTAATCAGCATTGCAGTGAAGGACAGGAGACCAGTTTACCCTAGCGTGTGGTATATGGGATCAAGCAAATCCCAAGATGACAAGATAGCTGGTAAACATATCTAACTTTTTCAGCGTGCAAAGTCCTCTTTTAGTGGGTGAACAATATACATGTAGTAGACATTCTCATGGTGAGGGCATTAGATTTAGAATCTGGATTTCTGTGAAACGACATCAACATACCTTTGGGATTTGGGTTGACAATCTAGAGGTAGACCTCACAAATGTATTTTTTTGGGAAAAATTTCTGGTGTGACTAAGAAACAACTCCTGTATGTAGTTGCGAATCTTTTTTGTAGAGCTATTCGTTATTTTGATTGGAAAATTTTACAGGTATTTTCTTTTTAATGACTCAATGCAATGTGTTTCCCTTTATAGTGGAATTGATGTTGCTGTTAAATAAAGTTTTATCAGTAAGTTTAAATTTGGATTCTATAGTTATGTGTTGGCGGTTCCTTGTACCGCTTACATGTAGGTGACCTCAAAATTTTACAGTTGGCCTATGATCAGGTTGGCCTGGCCTATGAACAGGTTGGCCTTTTTTATGATCAGAGACTTTTATCAGATCATTTGAAGGTGTAGGCCTATAGAAGATGAGTCAAAAATGAGTAAAGAAACCAATACTCAGCATATGAGCCGAAGGGCAAGTAGGGCCCAACATATGTCCAGAGTATGCACGCCGTAGCCAAGTGGGGCCTAACATATGTCCAGAGTATGCATGCCATAGCCAAGTAGGGCCCAACATATGTCCAGAGTATGCACGCCGTACCCAAGTAGGGCCCAACATTTGCCCAGAGTATGCACGCCGTAGGCAAGTAGAGCCCAACATAAGTCCAGAGTAGGCATGCCATAGCCAAGCCAAGAGTATGCATGCCGTAGGCAAGTAGGGGCCAACCTTGCCTGAGAGGCAATAGTGCCTTAACGTGTGCCCACAGAATACATGCTGCTGACAAGTATTATGGGCTCAGCCTGTGCCAACCAAATACATGCCATAGGCAAGTAGGGTGTCAACTTGTGCCCAAGAGGCAAGTAAAGGCCCAAACTTGTGCCCACAAAATACATGTAGGCAAATAGGGCCGCGACCTGTTCTGAGACAAGACATGTCGTAGGCTAGTGGGGTCAACCTGTCACCAGAGAATACATGCTGCAGGCAAGTAGGGGCCAACCTATGCCCAGAAAATAGGCCTACATGCCATAGGCCTTGGTAGTACGGGCACAATCTGTGCCCAAAGAACTTCCAACTAGTGCAATCCAGTTCAAAACAATGTTCTTTATTTCAAGTAGCACTGTGAATAACTTAAATAGTAAGTAGGTACATAAGCCGCAACAAGCAAGCACTAATACAAAATACCATTCTATCTTACAACCTATCGATTTATATCTAATTACAACTTACAAAACAATATTGTAGATCCTACTTTACCCATTTACAGACTAAACATCAAACTAGCTTTGATGAAATGGACAACCCTGCCTTTGATGAAATGGGAGACTTTCCTGCTGTTAGAGGCCTGTTTCCACTACGGTTTCCGCTGCGGCTTGCCACGCCGGGGTTTTTTTCACAGGGTTTTGGATAATCCTTCGATGGTTCAACAACACATGGCGTACTAATTATCCCAATGCCTGTGAAAACCGCTCCCGCGCCAGAAACTGCAGCGGAAACCAGTCTAGTGGAAACAGGCCTTTAGAGGCCGCCTCTTAGTGGATGACGTTGTGTCGTGCACTTCTCTGTGACGTCAGATTTCATGACGTTCTAGGACCTCTAACTAGTGATGGCCTCTAACACCAGGAAAGCCTCCCATTGAGGTCGACTGAGCAAAATTTTGATGTACATGTACTTGAAACAACAACAAGAGATCGATATCAATGTTTGTACACTTAGAAGGAAATTTATAATTGACGTTTATTTTGTGACCCAGTCAGGAAAACCAGATACAAGTCGCCGCAAGGGACAGGGCGCTTAACTCTTTCTGGAGCAACAGACATCTACATGTAGCACATATTATCAACGTGAATCACTTTTGGCATCGCAACTCTGCACCTCACAAAAAAAAGAAAATAAACACAAGTAGATCCTTAACAATTGAATAAAACTGAAACTCTCCTCAAAACATCATTTGCTAAACTATGGCATACGTTATTTACAAGACGTGGGGAATTTCTGAAACTTTCATAGCATTTACCGTACTAAACTAGGGATTGGGTTATTTACAGCAACTTAGAAGGAGTTTGATTTAAGTGAAGAAGGCCAATGTCACATTGGAAACCATACTTAACAGCTGATGTGCCAATGACACAGCTTTGTAAACAACAGCTATGTGACAAGAGCTGTTTTAACAAATGCTAATCTAATATGACCTATATAGCACTAAAGAATCGTTCTATCAAGAGCTGTGATGATTTAAGACTATTCCTACATTGTATATCAGCAGCAATGAAGCTGAGGAAATTTGACTAAGGATGCAGAAGCACCAGGTGATATCGTCATGGTCGAGTCAGAGAACTAGGCCATGGTATTTCCCTGCACTAGCCTAACCTATCATGGTTTAGTCATGGAATGAGGCCATGGCATTTACCTGCACTACCTTGACCTACCAGTCCTACATGTATCTTAGACAACTACGCAATCCTACCTCTACTATCACAAATAATCTGCCAATTTCGTGCACTCCCTGTGTGGGCCATATTTGTGTGTACAAGATGAATTTAGAATTCAATCTGTTCTCTTGCTGTGAGATAATCAGTGGTGTTTAACACTACCTCTCTGCTGCAGTGGCAAAGGACAGGAACCACTGATTACTACAGTATGATTTTTTTGTGGCCAGGTAACTAACCTAAGCATTTCTTTAGCGAGGGAGGTATATTGCCCAAGAAAAAAAAAATTCATTTCTGTTCGATGTTCTTTCACAAACAGGCGTGCAATGTCAACTACTTGGCCTTGAGGTAGAAGATTTTGTGGTGGTACTGTTCATCAAACCTATTAATACTGTGATAAGACCTCGTATTAAACATTCTTAAAGTGTGATCCTCTGGAGTTTGTTAAAGATTCACTGAGCCAAATCATGCCCATTTTTTGACCCATCACCACATACGATTCATTCACATAAAGTCTTGATACATCACAAACAAGATGTTTAAGTATAGAGTGTATTCAACAGATTTGATATTTGCTTTGAAAAAATGTAAAAGTATGAATATGCATTAACTATTGAACAGTGCTATTTGTGGCTTTCTATCAGTATCACAAGAAGAGACTACAAGCTGAATACAAAGGATGCCGGGTTGACACAATTCAACCATTAATACCCACAGATGTGGCCCACAGAACATTCCGTGTGATGTGTGAGAACACATTTGGAACATGGGTCAATAAACAGATGGTTTGGGCACACACAACATCCTCCATAATTCCACACCTTCACAACTATGTACATACCCTGTAACTATCAACAAAACTCAAAACCTTTTCGTCTCAGATATTATCATGGCAAATTTCAAGGGATCTACACTTAAGGAATGAAGTTCAGTGGAGCCTCTCTTTCTATTACGGAACACATACCGGTATGTTCTTTATTCAGGTGTCCTGATTACAGAAGAGAAGTCAGATTGGGTGAGAATTCAGGACTGAACCTAGCTGTCCTTTATAAAGAGTGTCTTGGTTAAATATTCTATACATGTGTATGTCATTATGCTATCCTAAAGATAGAAATGCTATCTTTCATCTCTGACGGCCATTTCATAGTGAAAATCGACCGTGAAATTCTGAAATTTGGAGCAAATCATNCCGAAAGTGGCAAGTCACAGTAAAGCTACAAAGCCAAGACGATCCATGTCAATTTTCACAAAGAAGCAGGAGAAATTGAAAAACTCGGGAAATACGATCACGTCATCACAATCTGTCTGAATACGTTATTTAGAGGGCCTCGGCATCTGAACTCTCCGTTTCCGTGCCGCTGACGTTCACACCTTCCATTTCGTATATACTCTCGTGTTTTGCCAGGATACGCAGCAGCGGCCGGAGTTTCAGCCACCATTGAGACAAAGGAAGCCGGTGACTGAAAAACAATACAAAGGCAATCGATGAATTTGAAAAAAGTCACACTCCCCTTTTTTAGTCGCAAAATTAAGACAATGGAACGATGTAGATTTCATGAAATGAAATGTACTTACTCCCAATCAGTCTGATCCTTCAATTCCCTCACTGGTGTGAATTTTGATGCCCTACGAATCAATCCGAGTAGACACGCAGTGTCATCGTGATCACAGTAAACAGATCCTGAAACAGTGAGTTTAATGCTGATTTCAGGTTGACCATGCGACACACGGCACAGAACAGGCGGCGACTGACTTTTCCGGATCACCTTGCGTCTGAGCCATGACCACGTGGAACAAATCAGTCGCAAATATGGTGTGACATGACGGCAGTTGCATCGCACCAGTGACAATCGGCATCAGTCAGACTAATCAGACAAAGGGCTGTATTCTGTACCTTTAGCTATTGTTTGCAGGGCAGAATACAAAAGCTTAAAGTGGACCTTAGAGTTGAAGGAGGCTTCTAGAATACAGACCTAACTCAAAACTTTTTTCCAATACTCACCGTCTGGTTTTTCATTTTCTTTGATTTGTGTCATGACTCTCTCTACTCCCTTGGCAGCAAGCTTTGTTGCCATGTTACGATCAAATGGCGATGGGCAACCTCCCTAAAAGATTAATTATTTTCATCATAAGAGAGGTTTTTAGATTTCCCTCGACTCGTCGTCCTCTCTACCATGTGGAGAATGGCTTGAACCGAGGTTCCAACCCGGAACTTCAATGGTGATAGGCACTGAAGTTTTCACTGCGCCACTCTGTCCAGTTTCTGACAGCCAGAATTTGTCCAACCGGGGATCGAACCCGGCACCTCAGAGGTGACAGGCGCTGGTGTTTTCACTGTGCCACTCTGACAAACCGAATGATATCACGGTCCTTCCTATGTACCTGTTGCATGTGACCGAGCACATTTTTCCTACAGCTGAACACCCCTTTACCCTCCTCTGAGTAAAGTTGTTGGATGAAGTCTGTGGTGTAATTGGCATTAGCGAACTCATTCCTGAAAGAGAAAAGTAGAGGATCGAGGTCCCAAACTGACGAATCTGAACTGGGTCTGCACATGTCCGGCTTTTTTTGCATAAAAAGCCTCTTTTTGGAAATATGACATACCGGTACATTCTATTTGATGCCATGGCATTGCACAATCAGTTGGCGCCCTTTGGAGGGAGGGTGACATGACGTCTTGTGCGACCCGAAGTGCGTAATCTTTGCCGCAGCGCTTCGCTGAGGGCAACATGACTGCGTTGACTTCAACAGAGTTGGAGAAATTTTGAAGACGAGGCTGAATGTGCTGGAAACTCAGATGTGTGCAGGAACGCAAATCTGATAGTTTTATCAGAGGAGGAACCCTTACCTCAGAATTAGTCCTCTCTGGACCCCATCTTCTATCTTAGCTTTCAAGTGAACTACATCACCCTACAATATAAGATTCAAATATAAACAGGAGAATTTTTAGCAGTTTTTTACTACTGTACAGTGTCTAAGGTGCTTCACAATATAACCCCAGTCTTTCCAGAAACGTCTGGAGAACTAAGGAGAAGCTCATTCAGTGATTCTAAACTGGATGACAATACTAAGTGGTGACACGACCGGCAATTGAACCTGTGGCCTGTTCGTCAAGAGTCTGACGATCTCACCACTGCACTCCCCGAGTAATCACGCACCTGCATGTCCTTGATTGAGAAATGTTCCTCGTAGATGTAGGCCTGATCGGCGCCTCCCGCCAGACCACTGAGTGTCGCTAGATAGCCGCAGTATCCTCCCATTGTCTCCACGATGAACACACGGCGTTTTGATCCAGTGGCCGACTGTTTGATTCTGTCGCAAATCTGAAGAAGTCACACAATTCATGTGTTAGGTCTGTTCAACTAAACAGCAGAGATAAGGGCACTTGTTTAAAGAGAATTAATCGCGGCAGTCAAAAATGACACTGAGAAGAATTCCACGGCCCACGAAATTCACCATGTGGGTCGACGTCATTTGCCGTCCAATGCGGTGGATTTATAATAGACTGATCACATATTGTGATGGTGCACGCTCTCTATACTTACATCAGTGATTTCGTTGAGAGCTGTGTCCGTCCCGACCGAGAAATCCGATCCTGGTACATTGTTGCTGATCGTTGACGGGATGACAACGATCGGGATACAGAATTCTGGGTGATCTTTGCGACACTCGGCCATTTCTGAAGCAGTTTTGAATGCCTGAAGAAAAGATGTTTTAGATTACCGTATTATCAAGTGAACTTCAAATTGATACAGATGTGTTTTATAGATCAGGATTGTATTGTATGTGCGCCGGACACCCACCCATGTAGTGACTGCGCTCTACGTTGCTTTTCTAGCTCAGAGGCCAACCACCGGGCCATAAAAGAAATCCTCCATGGCCGGCGGGTTAAGCCGTGCCATCTAGTAGCTGTAAGGGGTTCAATGCACACCCAAACTCTCCTCTTATCAAAAGCCCTGAAAACCACAAAACAGACACTCACCTCAAAACCGCCAACAATGATAAGTCCATGGATTTCATTCTTTTTCAGATGTTCAGCCACCTTCTTAGCACCGATATTTTTGATAGTTGTCCTGGTCGTCCCCAGCATTGAGCCACCCTTGCTCTGCCACATGTGCACTGTCGACCAACCAAGGTGATCCACCTGAAAAATAACGAACAGTTAGAAATAGCAAACAGTGACTCTTCCACCCTGAAGGAGTGACTTTGGAAGTGACGTGTGTGTTTCCCAAAAAGGATATACCCGCTACCAGTACCATTCAAATTATGGTCATCTGCCAAAATTTTAAAAATTCAAATAAAAACTTACGTGATCCTGAATAAGTCCATCAAGTCCACCGTGGATTCCTATCATTCCGAAACCTTCGAACAGTCCGATTTTGACAGCAGCACGGATGACGGAGTTCATTCCACATGCAGGAGCACCGATGTTTATCAGGCCGATATTATGTTTATACTGCAAAAGAAATGACAGGTTGAAACACGGTTTTTGAGCATCACATCATCACTTTTTGATTTGTATCAGTTTTTTTCTGTTGAGACCAAAGCCATAGCATTATTGGCCCTGTTAAAGGACCACAGTATTGCTTCCCAATCCTGCGTTACACCTACCCGCGTTAAGGGAGACCTCTATTGATGACTTGGTAAACTACGCATGCTACTACATGTACACTCTTGTAGGAAAGTAAAAGGACAGCAAGTTAACCTAAATATCGCAAAAACCATTGGCGCTACGGCAATGGTATTTGCACCCAATCTCTAGCAACATGTTGGGCATAGAACCATGGTGTTTTGCCAAAAATCAATTTTAAACATTTGTAAAATGACTTTTTTCACAATTGTTGAAAAATCGTCCGATTTCGAATTTTCTTTCTTCGTTACATTCAATTTGCCTCACTGACCAACATCAACATGTTGCTACAGATTGGGTGCAAATGCCATTGCTGTAGCTCCAATGGTTTTTGCGTTATTTAGGTAAACTTGCTGTCCTTTTACTTTCTTACAAGAGTGTACGTGCATTGTAGTGTAATCATACATTCTCCAACACTGGGGCGAAAGGCTTAACTACAGTATTGGAGAACGGGTACGGTGGCGCCGGCTGTCGAGAGAAATAAAGTGGCAATACCGTGGTGCTTTAAGTACGGAAGAGGCCATGTCAACCTACTCATGTAGCTCACTTGGATATGGGGTCTTTTACTTGCCCTTGCAAAGGCACAAGGTACAAGGCACCATGTGATGGACTGAAGAGCCAGGGATGATTAATGATGGAGGAGCCACGGTGGTGTAGTGGTTTCTCCGACTAGTGGTCAGAGGGTCCCGGGTTCGAATTCCACGGGCATGAGACTTTGGGCAAATCTCTTTGCCTCACTGGCCTCTCTCCACCCAGGTGTATAAATGGGTACCGGTCGGAAATGCTCGGATTGTAGCGCTGAATGAGCAGCTCATCTGAGTTCTACTGAAAGGTTTCAGGATGGACCGGGGTTAAAGTGTAAAGTTGGATGACACCTCTACCGTTGTTGATATCAGACTATAAACCCGAACTTTAACTTTTTAACCTTTATTAATCCCGTAAGGCCCGGGATTTGAACCCGGGACCTGCCGCTTGCTAAGCAGATGTGATAACCACTAGGCTATCAAGCCGAAGACTCCTCATTTGCCAGTCCAAAGACTGTCTATACCAGAGAGGTTCCAATGAATTTTTCTGGACAACACTATGCCATAAACAACACCACCAACAACAACAACGATGAGAATCCATGGAAATTGAAAACTCTAACCTACATGTAAATGACAGAGCTACAAAAGTACAAATGATGTACACAAAACACAAGTTGCGAGAAATCAACACTTTGGCTAAGAAGCTGGGGTTCGTAATAGCTATATTTTCGACAATGCCGCCGAATGGCGCTTCACCATTCGGATAGAGAACTGCATAATCACTGTACCACCTATACTGACGAACTGAAGCACTGATTTTTACACAATCATTGTACCACCTATAGTGATGAATTGAAGCATTGATGATTTTCGCACAATCACTGGACCACCTATAGTGATGAATTGAAGCATCAATGATTTTTGCACAATCACTGGACCACCTATAGTGATGAATTGAAGCATTGATGATTTTTACAATGAAAGATTTGATCTATCCTGTGTAATTCTGAAAGGAGGCCTTACATGTAAGCTTCAAGTATGGTTAATTCTTCTCTATGACTTTAAAAAATTTAAGTGTCAGTCCTTAGACTGGAGTCAGATGGGACGTGGTTGTGTTTAGTTGTATAAGATATATTTCACATATTTTGTGAAGTACTTGTACAGGGTGAAGGCAACTTTTTAATTTTGAAAAACATGGAGCAGCATGAACAAAACAATTTTCCGAAAATCACAGACACAGTGACACTACACCATAGACGAAACACAACATGTTGCGGCCAATTAAAAAGCAAAGATCAGGAAGGGATCGCGCTTCCCACTTGCCAAATCGCCAATGACTATATATGCCATTCAATCTGTGATTATATGCCAAACTGCAAAAGAATTGGCTAACTGTGTATTTAACCCAGAAACGTGGCACCTTGGAGGTTCATATCCAAGGCTTTTTTGGATTACATGTGCATGTAGTAGGAAATTATTATTTCGGTTAAATTTTGGCGAAAAGACATTCTGAGCAAGCTCCCACCCTAGTAGAATAGGAGATAGGAGGTCAAAGACAAGAGCAGATGTGAAGACTTGAGACTGTAAGCACATGGTAAGCAAATGGTGACCTTATACCTTAAAGCCCTGAAGATAATGGAGAAAATTAAATGAAATCTTTAGTCATAAGATGCATCAAGAGAGGTACAGCAAAGTAATAGAGCAATAGAGTGCACACAGCATGGTTTATTGGTTCGCCCTCATTACTTCAAGTGAACTATTACCCGGTACAAATAATGCCTTTATGACTCCTAAACTTGGCCTATTTTGATTTATAAGAATGCAGAACTGATGTCAACAATCATTGAAATCAGTGAAATGTTCTAAAGAAAGGATAACTGCTCTCAATTCTCAATATGTCGAATCTTACGGCGTCTCTCCATTATGAATTTTCCTTACGCTTATGCTGAGACCAATGATACTAAATGACTGCCCAGTTTTTCTACAACTGAGTCACCCACAGACTAAAATAGTAAAATCCCACATGGAGGTACAGAAATTACTGTCCAGTCTTTGTGCGGCCGAGTCACCAGAGGGAGTTAACCCCCATATGGAGGCACACAAACGACTGCCCAGTTTTTTTACAGCCAAGCCACCCATAGAGAGTCAACTCCCACACGGAGGCACACATTTAGGCATGTCCGCAGTTAACAGCTTTGATGGAGCCCAATAGTGCCTGGGGGAACTCAAGAAGCAGTTCATTCAGATCTCAGCTGATCCTTTCAGACCAGTAGAATGTACAGACTGGTGACTAAATGGACCTTTGACAGAGAAAATTTTGTTCTCAGGGCAATACATCACTACTGCTAGAAATTAGAGTGTTAACCAGTTAACTGAGAAAGTCCCACACGGTGGGACAGATCACTCACCGGGCAGGCCGATCCATCCGGGTTGCATCCTGTCTCTGGTGGTTTGACCTTGGACAGTTTATTGTAGACCTCAAGGTTATTCATAAACGACTTCCCTCTCAGTTTCCAGGCCTTCTCAAACTCTTTATTATCCATGGCGACTTGCACGGCTTTAGTCTGGAAGAGAGAAAGACTCACTATTAAGAACCATCACCACGCTTTTCTGAATCATTCCACTGCCAGCAGAGGCAATTTCACTGAAATTGACATGATTCTGAAGAGGAAACCTGATCACATAGGTATTACTTGGAAAGTACTCCCCAAGAGCTTTCCAACGAGTACCAATTTGAGAGAATTTAGGGACCGGTACTCTCTGTCATGGCACAACATGTACAGATATGAACAACATATTTACTTTTTCCACGCACTGCATGAGAGGTACCCTGACTGCCTGGTTCCCTTCCAGTGAGACGACGCATGCAGGCGTGTCAGGTTTGGCGTCCATCAGAGCAAGAACTGCCTCGGCACCCATGCGGCATCCCTGTATAACAAAATCAAATATTCTTCAGATTTTTAACTTCATAAGCACTGAGCTACTTTGTGTTCGTATTTACTTGAAAACTGATCATATTTTTGCAATAAAACTTTCAGGTTCAATCCTTTGTGAAAGAAATCGACACTCGTAAAGACGAACAGTTCCCCCTCTCCCATTCTTACCAACACTCTATCGAAAGCAGAAGGCGCCCCTCCTCGCTGCACGTGACCGAGGACAGTCACCCTTGTGTCGTACTTGAGGCGTTTTGTAATCAGCTGGAAGAATGAGACAAAAACATTCATTTCCAGATGAAGACCGAAAAAAATTGCACAAAGTCAAAACATGGTCCGAGCTCTTTTTTAGTCGAAACGATCAAGAAGGAATCAAAGTGGCTGAATTTAAATTTTCTTTTCATATTTTAGGCAATAATCCAAAGCAAAAGTAGTCCAACTTTGGCCAGTTGTGATTTTCCTTTGCATTTGCTGTAGAAAAAAACAATTCACATGGCTTACCTGCTGTACATGACTAGCAGTGATGGGCTGACAGTGCCTGTCTATGGCTCCCTCCGCAATGATGATGATATTCAGTCGTTGACCCATTTTACGTTCCTAAAACAAATAAAAGACTTATGCGTATTTAACTAGGTTTATTTCACAGCATATTTGAAGAACCACTATTAATAGCCGTGCTGGTCACAGACAGCTCTCTCTTCTGTGAATGTATGGGAAAGTTTTTGAAACCCTCAAAAATGCTTACAGAATTTGGCACTTTTTAAAAATGTGTTAAAGTAAATGTGTTAAAGTAGGAATCCTTACTTGTGCCAGCTTGCTGCAGAGATCATCTTCCCAGTCATCTGGGGGTGGACACTCGGGGATGAAGACATAGTCTGCCTCGGTGGCGATCGCACCAACAAGAGCCAAGTAACTGAAACGAAAGATAGTAAAACAGCATTTTAACACCTCGACAATGCCACGTAGAGGACTTGCGTGCAGTCCACTGATGAATTTTCAGAGCACAGAGGTGTAGTTGTTGAATGTTGGACTCGAGAGTGGAAGGTCAGGGGTTCGATTCCTGATCGAGTCGCCATTTTGTATTCTCAACTTGTCTAGTTTCCTCCTACATCACATTTTGTGTTCTCAACTTGTCTAGTTTCCTCCCACATCACATTTTGTGTTCTCAACTTGTCTAGTTTCCTCCTACATCACATTTTGTGTTCTCAACTTGTCTAGTTTCCTCCTTCATCACATTTTGTGTTCTTAACTTGTCTAGTTTCCTCCTACATCACATTTTGTGTTCTCAACTTGTCTAGTTTCCTCCTACACCACATTTTGTGTTCTCAACTTGTCTAGTTTCCTCCTCCATCACATTTATTTCTTCAGTATTGTCCTTCGAGCCGATGCTGCCATATTCGCCACAGACCTCACAATTCCGCCTCGTTTTGCTTACCCACAATGCCTCCCCATCACCTCGAGCACAAATGCCCTCTGGTGGCTAGAAGCAGTAGTAGTTATACAATCGACAGACTCGACGATACGGTGGAGGGCGGAGTCAGTTCCTATTGTCATATCTGTCCCACAGAAGTCGTTGTCAATTGATCCAACAAGGCCAGCGATATTCAGGTGGCTGCAGAGTTCACGTTTCTCGGCATCAATATCACCTGCAAAGAGACATATTTTCCAGCTGAAAAAGCGAACTCAAGCGTGAAATTGTTGGTCTTTTGCTGGGTTGATAATCAAAAGCAGGAAAGTGAGTGGACGTAAGTATTTCACTCCTTGAAACAACAAATTAGTGAGTACCTCATGGTTTCTTTTACGTAATATTCCAGGGCCCATATTCATAAAACTACTTAAGTCTAAACTTGACACTTATCCTTTGTTCAACACAAAAGATGAGTGTCACACTTCGACTTAAGTACGTTTATGAATATGGATCCTGACCTCTTGTCTGAAACCTTGCCAATGGACATCAGTTTTTCACTCCTTAAAACCTCTTATCTTAAGTCCCTTCCTCTGTCATTTACCTCTTTTGAGCAGCTCATCAAGAAGATCGCCCCATTCCTGTCTGAACAAGTTCGCACCAGTTAAACTACCGTCACCGCCGATGACCACCAAGTTGGTGATTCCACGGTCGACCAGATTTTTGGCGGCTTTCAATCGTCCCTCACGTTCGCGGAAGTCTTTGCACCTGGCGCTCCCTATCACTGTTCCACCCTAAAAAAATAATGATTGATCATGACAATGAAAGGATCTCTCCATCAGAAGTACTTGTAACATGTGACCTGATCTGGCAAAAGTACAGTAACTATAGGTGCATGTTGCAACCGAGGAAAGGCTTAACGGCCTCACAACACGACAGCTGAAATGTACGTCTCTACAGGTTGACAATAGTCCTGGACGGCAGTGACAATAGTTAAGTAAACTGATGACCTATGATGATCACCTGCGACATGTGCCTACTTTTGCTGGAGTGGGTCACATATGCCAAAGGTCCTGGACTGAAGTACATGTAAAAGAAATATCCTATTAATGGTTGATAATTAACATACCCTCTGCATAATTCCCGACACCTTTGCCCATGTTGCCTCCTCAATATGGTCGCCACCATCAACCATACCTTGGTAGCCCTGGAATCATAAGGTGGCATTCATGTGACAAACTTGTGAACAAAATTACTGAATATCGGGGAGTCATCTGGATGCAGTGCCCATTTGACAGCTCAACTTCAACTGGGGCTGAAGGTTGAAGAGTTGGACAAGATTCAAATAGTTTTACTGTCTGTCATATTAAGTGCATCTGCGGGGGGGGGGGGGGNGGGGGGGGGAATCTCTTTGATGGCCCCTTCTATAAAACCTAGAAAAATGCAGTGTCAAGACTTGCATACTTAAAGAAAGCACAATTTCCCTTAAATGTTTAATACCTCTTTGATGAAATAGACTATAGAATATTAAAATAGAATGTTTAATACCTGAATGTTTAATACCTTGTTTAATACCTGAATGTTTAAATAGAATGTTTAATACCTCTTTGATGAAATAGACTCTGCATCCCACATAGATACCAACTCGGACCACAGCCCGGACAGCTGAGTTCATCCCTGGAAAGAAAACAAGGAAAAAGGCTTTAAGTACCGATAATAAGTTTATCAGGGCAGTGATAACAAATAACACTTTTGTGTCCATATAAATTCATTGTTTCACTATCTATAGTATATTTCAACAGTCACAATGTTTCCAAATATACAATAGAAAGTGAAACCAATGAATTCATATCATTATTTTTCATTCTATCTAAAATGCCACTCAAAGAACACTTTTGTGCACTGCTTTCATTTATTGACTGTCATGCAAGAAGTCTGCAGGGTGGAAGTCCCATGTGTCCCAGCTTTGGTGTGGTAACCTCCACTGTATGTCCCTCATGCAAAAACCAGGCTGCTACAATCTGTAGCAACATGTTTTGCCAAAAATCAATTTTAATTAATTAAAAGAAAAATGACATTTTGTAAAATGACTTTTTTCACAATTTTTGAAAAATCGTCCGATTTCAAATTTTCATTCTTCATTAGGCCATCATTTTTTTATACCTTGGTCCTCGGGCGAGCCGCTCGGAAAATGTCAAGAAAAAAAATAAAAATAAATATTTATTTTCAGCCTGTCCTCGGGCCCTCCGCTCTGCAAAATTCACCAAATAGAAAAAAAAATAAAATTTTATTTTTATATTTTTTCCGCCCGCCGCCTTGAAATTGACCCATGGTTTTTTTTATTTTTTCCTACCGCCGCTCTCGTATGACCCCAATTTCTGAAATAAATTTCGTGATGCCTGTGTTCAAATTCTTTGAAAACACTGCGAAATCGGCCTTAAATGTTCTTCAGTGATATCTTTTTAAAGCTTTAATATCAGTTTGTATGATACATTTATCAGGATAATTCTGTCTGTTTAAAGCTGTAATTAATAATGGCAAGGTTGACCGCTTTTATTTCTTCCAAAATAAAAATTTATTTTCAATAAAAATATTTAATTTTTTTCTATCCTCCTCGCCAAAAGTAAAGTCATAAACAGTGCGAGGACATGAAAAATATTGAAAAATAAAATTTTATTTTTATTTTTTTCCCGCCCTCCTCTGTGTCAGGTCTGTCCAAAAAGCCCGAGGACCAAGGTATAAAAAAATGATGGCCTTACATTCAACTTGCCTGACTGACCAACATCTGCAACTTTCCCCTTTTGAAATATCAAGAGAAAATGCCTCTTTTTGCATTTTGCAGCAAAATAAATCCCACTCATACAGTCAAGTAGACAACACCTCTGGGACAGCCCCTCTTACCAGGGAATCTTGGCGTCATAACAAACAGATCAACAAAACCTGTGGTCTCCCAAGACTCTTATTATATTGACAATATGATGTAACTTCCTTTTACTATAAAAGCCAATTCATGGTATTGATGAGGTTTTGCACTGAAAAGACATGGGTTGAAGTCAGTGTCACTTTTCATTTTAGGGGCCTACGTGAGAACTGAACTGGAACAGTCTAAACACAGGGGGCTATCATAAAACAATCCTCAACCCATCCTAACATTGCAAAAAATCCTAACACTGCAAAAATTGAGGCCAAAATGTGCAGATCAAAAACAAGCAAAAAATGTCACAATCATGAAATCGACATTGATCACATGTCACCAATCATGAAATCGACACTGATCACATTTCACCAATCATGAAACTGACATTGATCACATCACCAATCATGAAATGAAATTGACATTGATAAAGACAAGCCAAAATGTCACCAATCCTGAAATAGTGAAATCGACATTAGGGAGCCTAATCTGTAGGCCCTAAAATGTCACCAATCAATTAATCATGAAATCGACATTTCAAAATGAGTTTGCAGTCAGTCCACTCACTCAGCTATCAGTCTGTCAATAATTGGGGAGACCTGCAGTCTACAAATATCATAAAACAATCCTCAACCCACCCTAGGGCATAACATTGCAAGAATTGAGGTCAAAACGTCTCAGATCAAAAGCAAGCCAAAATGTCACCAATCATGAAATCGACATTGATATCAAATCTGTACAAGATGTACACACACCCTGTGCATCTCCACCACTTGTGAAAACCGCGATGGCCTTCCCAGAATAAGTGCCTTTCGCGACGAATTTTCCTTCTCTTCCCGGGACAGACATGTTTGTTTCTGTGAACCTCCGCTGTAGCAGCCTCTGACGGCTTTCGTTTCCACCTGTACTTTCCATTTTTGGGATGTACAAGGTATTTTGCCAAGCCGGTTTACAGATGCCAGCCACTGAAATCCTCTGTTGCAGCGCACCGACCTCTTCGACCTCCAGCTGGAGAATTCGGTCAATTCCGGTGAGAATTTCCGAAGAATCCCGAAGAAGGAAGGAGAACTACTTTTTTATGTCGGTCCGCCAAAACCAATCACTTGGATAATTATAAATTGTCTGACGAACCAAGACGACCAAATACTACACAAAATCCAAGAAAATTCTAAAATGGTCACATTGATTGTTCAAATGCGTTCAATAAGCCATTCTTGTATGTATTTTGCTGGATCTATATTTTGATGTCGCAGTAGTCCTCTTTCCCGCAGTTGTGATAATCGCCGGCCATGAGGTCTGTGAACTCACCAAAAACACGCAATTTCTTGTCTTTACAATCATTATTTGCCCTACATTCTTCAATAAAATGAGAAAAATAAATATAAATTATAGATATTTCGTACTTTAAAAGTGATATTACTTCCCTATTTTGTGAAATTGACGACTAAATTTACCCTGCGTCTCGGCCACTCTGCATGCTCCACCAGCACGTCTGCCCCGTGGCTGTTGCACAATGCACTGGGTGGACTGTACATTTATGCACACATGTACAGCAGTCAGTGTACACTGAGATATGGATACCCTCCTCTGATTTGGTGTGCAAGCTGACCACACAGCCCTACCCTTGAAATATTGAAACCCAATGGAAATGTCATGGTTTTCCCCATGAAACCGGACTCGCTGAGAACATGATTTTCGTCTATTTTCTGTTACTGTTTTACTGCAAAAGCCAAAGTGTTTCCATTTCTCGTTTTGTTGTTTTGCCCTTGTTCTGCCGTTTCACCAGCATATGGCGTCGGCATTTGAATCACTTCTGTGTTGAGTTGAGCCATTGTCTGTTTTCGCCGCACTTTCGTGTCCGCGTCGAAGTGTGGTGGAAACGGGCCGCACCATGACAGATGAGGCACGACCAAAGGCTGATAGTTTTGCTGATGTTTATTCATCAGAGTTCCCATTGTAGGCTACCCCTCAAAAATTGGCATTTTTAAGGGCCCCACATCGTTTTTCCAGGGTTCTTAATTAATGTATTTGGTGAACCAGATTTCCAAATTGCAACCGTGCTTTCTTTGTTTTGGGGGGGGGGGGTAAAAGACACTTTTCCGTTTTCGGGTATTATCTCCATCCTCGAACCCTGTTCATGAAGCTTTTTCTTCTGATTTCAGTACCCTCAGGCTACAGAAGCGGTTAGCCTCCGCTGTATTAAAATGTGGCAAAAACAAAGTCTGGTTGGACCCTAATGAAACGAATGAGATCGCAAATGCCAACTCAAGTAAGAACTTTAAACATATTGAACTGTTTCCATCAAAGAAATTTGCTTCATTCTCTTTTCTGATGTCAAGAAAGCAAACGTTTCTTCCTAATTGTATTCTGTGCAGTGAAAGATCGTGGGATTTGTGTTTTATTCAGTCTTCTAATTAGGAAAAATTGACTATAATTGATGAATAATCAATAATTAGGAACCTTGGAAATTCTTCTGCATGTTATGTAAACTTGCTGATGGTTTCCATTTTAGGGCAGAACATCAGGAAACTGATCAAGGATGGTCTTATCATCAGGAAACCCGTAGCTGTCCATTCCCGTGCTCGCGTCAGGAAGAATGCTGAGGCTCGTCGAAAAGGACGTCACACTGGCACAGGTAAAAGGAAGGGTACAGCTAATGCCCGTATGCCACAGAAGATCGTGTGGATCAGGCGAATGAGAGTACTGAGGCGTCTCCTGAAGAAGTACAGGGAGGCAAAGAAAATTGACAAGCATTTGTGAGTACATGTATTGAAAATTACTTCAGTGTGCAGAGGTTGGAATACCCATACATACAGAGTTCTTCACTACATTTTCCGGGGCACTGCACCCCTGCAAATCAATGAAGTCCAAAATTTTACTGCAGTACCAAAAAGTCGGCCACCTGGCAAATGATATCTATGAAACCAATAGGTCGGAATCAGAAGCCGAGACCTAGGAAAAGTTCAGTGTCCTGCACTGCCACTGTGGGTGCAACTAACCACAGTGAAGGCAGTTCTGAAGTGCATAGCTGTGTTGAGGCTTTCTTGTGAAACATTTCTTTGTTCAAAGCAAGGAGCGAACAGCGTGTCCTTAGAAGAAAATGCATAAACAAGCAAGTGTTGGTGTTTTAGTAACCCCTTTACTCATTTCTTCAGGTACCATGCACTGTACATGAAATGCAAGGGAAATGTATTCAAGAACAAACGTATCCTGATGGAGCACATCCACAAGAAGAAGGCAGAGAAGCTGCGATCGAAACAACTCCAGTAAGTTCGAAATCGAAATATATTGGAGTATATATTTGTGGAGTATTTTTTTCAGTTTTCCCTGAATTGGCAATAAGGACAAATGAGAACAGCTTAGGGACGGATCCAGAATTTTTTCTTGGGGGGGGGGGGGGATTNTATGTAAACGAGAAACAGCCTCTCTTCAGAAAGTTAAACTCGTCATTCATTGAGAAAGAATTATCTTGTCTTGCAATTGTGGAACTGATCCGATGAATAACCTTCTCTTTTCCAGCGACCAAGCTGAGGCCCGCCGTCACAAGGTCAGGGAAGCCAGACGCCGTCGTGAGGAACGTATCGCACAAAAGCGTGCCGAGATTCTCAAATCTTATGCTAAGGAAGAAGAGGCCACCAAGAAGTAAAATGTAAATTTTTAACTGTAGAAAAGGGCCATCCAAAAAAATAAATTATATAAAAAAAGTTTCTTGAGTTATTGAGTTATTTCTGAATTTAAGTGTAGAATTGTATCACGTTATTACCCATTCATCATTGAATACACGAGTGCTTTGTTGAATTCTCATTCCAGTGTGAGGATGATACAATACACTGGTCTTCTCTGTTCCTCTCTGTGTGTGTGTGATGTCGAATTATTCATGGTGATGTATTGTATTGTATATTTATTCGTGAAGTGAATTGGATACTCTAGTCTGGCGCGAAGTTTTATGCCGACGTGTCTGCATTGTCAAGTGCGCCTCATAACCGGTATTGATGGTGAGTGTCTTGCTGCCCAGTGCTCCTTTCTCAGTGTTTCTGCGTTCACACTTGATGCGATTTTAACCCGATGCGCAGAATTTCCAGTGGTTATATCGATTAAGAGTGATCACACTGAAACCTGAACTGATTCAATTCATGATAAAATCGGCTTATATTCGCAAATGCGCATGAATGCGAAGCAATCTGATGTTCTTTGTTATTCCATTGCATGATACTAGTAGTCATTGCGTTTTCGGGTTGATTACGAGATACAAGAACGTTTTCGTTACTGTGAGTTGAGATTGGTTCAAACCGCTATCAGTATGACCTCTTATCGTGGAATAAGGTTTTATTGCGGATTCAGTGCGATTTAAAAGCCCAGTGTGATAGTGAACGCAGCTTGGTGTGGTGGCGCCCCAAGTGGAGATTTCTAGGTGACAGTGAGTGATGTTCATCAGCCGGTGAATGGTCTTTGGCTGTGCTTATCTGTCAAAAAATTACAAGAAATATGTAGGAATATGATTGTACTTGTACTTTTGCCCAGTTCTTTACATGCTTTACAAGTCCCAATATCTTTACATGCTTTACAAGTCCCAATATTTTGTCATGTCTATTTCATCCTGAACTGTTGACACTTCCCAGCGCCACCTATGGGAAATTCGACAAACTGAAATGTTGGTAATTTTAGGCTGGTGTAGGCGTCCGTCAATAGATGGCGCAGCGTAGTTGATATTGCCAACCATGAAAATGAGATCGCTTTCATGAGAATTTTATGTCGATATTTTTCAATTTTTCACTCGAGAATGAGCCTGCCTACCCGCAGCAATGTTTGGCTTTATGCCCATCCATCCATGGATAGGCTTGCCACCACGCTTGATGCAAGATGCAAGGAGGAATCGGTTGCAGTTTCAGAGGAAAGTGCAAAGATGAGAAAGGTCAGTGGTAGTACACAAGATACACTAGACTCTTCAGTACATTGCTCTGGCTACACCCACAATAGTATGCACTGTCTGTACACAATGTATTTTGTTAGCTATGCAAAACTACTTGTCTTCCTCTACTTGTTCATTGCAATCTTAAAATGCTGCGACATCATGTGGGCCAATTATTAAGTGACAGTGTGTAGGCACAGGAACTTGTACCGTTAATTACGGGGGTCCTACCCCCTATATATATAATACAGACAAGGAATGAAACACCTGCCTTTTCCTGTACATGAATAGGAATGATCCGATGTCCCGTCGATTAAACACCGTTTTCACGGTCATATTCACTTTTAATCCACAAACAATGGCGTTCTAATCCATCCATACAAACCAAACATTCATATCAACACATTGATTTTACCATCAACGGGTGATTTCACATAATTTCAACACAAAATATCCAGAATTTTCGAAAAATTGACACAAGAACCTCGCGAACTTCAGAACGAGGCTCAACAGGCAGCGCCGCCACAAAACACGGCGGCTTACGAAAACAATCAGTGAATAGCAACTGGGTTGTTTTCGTAAGCCGCCGTGTTTTGTGGCGGCGCTGCCTGTTGAGCCTCGTTCTGAAGTTCGCGAGGTTCTTGTGTCAATTTTTCGAAAATTCTGGATATTTTGTGTTGAAATTATGTGAAATCACCCGTTGATGGTAAAACCAATGTGTTGATATGAATGTTTGGTTTGTATGGATGGATTAGAACGCCATTGTTTGTGGATTAAAAGTGAATATGACCGTGAAAACGGTGTTTAATCGACGGGACATCGGATCATTCCTATTCATGTACAGGAAAAGGCAGGTGTTTCATTCCTTGTCTGTATTATATATATAGGGGGTAGGACCCCCGTAATTAACGGTACAAGTTCCTGTGGTGTAGGTAGGTAGACCGAGGCCAGGGCAGGGCCTTATATCTCTAGGCCCCTACCGGTAGCCTATTAAAAAAAAGTTTGTCGTTTGAGTTTGAGGTGTTTTTTTTGCGTAGGCCTATACCGATAGTCCTAGGCCCTAGTAGTGCCTACTGAATTTGACGACAGCTGATGAAGGAACTTGCTGTCAGTGTGGCACAGTGTAAACATCGGCACCTCTCACCTCTGAGGTTGTGGGTTAGATCCGTGGTTGGATTCATACTGAGACTCATGTGATAAAGAGGGCGCTCTCTGACAGTGCTTGCTTTCTCTGGCTCCTCTGGTTTCCTCCTGCAGTATATTTAAATTTGCCTTTAAATTTATGCATCATCCTGATTTGAGCCCTTTGCTTATCCCTGCTATTCATCATTTCGATGGCCTGCCATCTTGGATTTTTTGCAAGCCACACAAGTGCAGTTACATGGTGGGCAAATTCATGTCTCCCAACCAATGATATGGGTTGGTTTGCCCACCAGATAAGTGCGTGCGCACAAAATAGTTGTAGAAAAAGATGGTGGGGGGCTGACGAAGCGATGAAATCCAGCCATATATGTGTGTTCTTCTATGCTTGTCCCTCCTTATTCCTATCCGTGAGTGTCTAATTCCATGTACTTATTCAGTACCGGCGTCGAACCGGTATTTATTTGTTGCAGGACTATCAACGACAGGCATCGACAAAGTCGACAGAATTAAGTCGGAGTGTCGATTATAAAAAAGATGGGATTCAGTGGAAAAAATTTCGAGATGGTTTCCCTAATTTGTTCATTGAAGATGTGAAGCATATGGCAGGAAAGGATGGTACGTACCAGGAACCAATCAGAATGATCTGCTTAAAGGACCACTGTATTGCATCTTTCTGTCGATAGCTGGTGCCACTGGCACCATGCTCCAATACTGTAGTTAAGCCTTTCGCCCCAGTGTTGGAGAATGTATGATTACAGTCTCGGTCACCCAGCCGCTGGGGATCGAAGTTTGTGTAGCAGTACTGCGGAACGAAACGGCTGGCTGCGCGAGACTAGTTGCATGCGGTAGTTTACCAAGTCGTTAATAGAGGTCTCCCCCTTAACGCGGGTAGGTGTAACGCAGGATTGGGAAGCAATACTGTGGTCCTTTAAAAAAAGGACCACTTTCTTATTAAGTGACCAATACTAGGAGCACTTGTGATGTCTTCAAGGGCTGTGGACATTTCGCCCCTGAACAATTCATCCCATAGGATAATTCGTCCCAATGGAAAATTCGTCCCCATGGACCACTCGTCCTGAGACAATTCGTCCCATGTTACAATTCGTCCCTCAGGACAATTCATCCCCATTGAATTAAAAATCCTGTTTTGAGAGGATCTTGTCTTTTTCTGTCTTGCAGTAATATTTCTTGGAAGTTTTCACAGTCCAGAAGTGATCTTTGAACAGATGTCTGTCATCTATGCAATTCCTAGGTGAGAAAGGTTCTAAATTTAACCCTTTCATCAGCGAGGTATATTCTCTCACATTTGTAAAGTTTATGTATATGTACGAAAAGACAGAAAAATACCTAACACCTTCATCACATAGGTATTCATTGGCAAGATCTCATGAAATAGGCTACTGTCCATTATTCAAACTACACATGGGAGGGTAATATAAGCCATGGTGCCGTGTACCTTGTGCCTTTGCAAGGGAGGAAAAGACCCCATCCAAGTGAGGAAGTTGAGTAGCTTGATATGGTCTCTTCTGTACTTAACAGGGCCAAAAATGCTTTGGCTTCAGCCCTGATGGAAAGAAACAAGTACAATAGAATGAAAAATTTTCTTTCCCAGGTATCTTGCCCGATCTTTCACCTTCATCCTGCCCTATTTTCCGACTGGAACAATGGAACGTGTTGACACAGAAGGACAGGTTGCCACTGCCAAGGTATTACAGCATGGTTGAATTTCATGATCAGTACGATTTGATGTGAATAATTCCTGTTATTACCATCACCAGCACAATGGCTCAGACTGGAACCTTCTATTACCGTACTAGTACTATATAGGTCAGTTTTTCAGGCAGTCATCCTGGTTGCCGTAAAACTCCAGTAATGGGAGGCTTCACTGCTGTTAAGAGGCCACTAGCAATTAGCGGTTTTTAGAACGTCACAGACGTAGACCACAGCCTCATGTCATTATGAATGACGTGGCGTGCACTTTTTCTCAGCGACGTCAAATTATGTGACAGTATAGGACCGTTAGCTGGTAGTGGCCTCCAATGGCAGTGAAGTTTCCCATTAGGCCTATAATAACTCAACTCAAGTTGCAATGTGTATTTGCACTTTGTTAGGAACGGTCATCTGTTCTTTCCAGACCCTTGCAACTCTCCTCTCATCCATTGCCCTCACAGCCAGAGGTCCCTCTCAGATCATCATGTTTGACATCCACGCCCTCCAAGAGAGATTTTACTTCAGCGACAGTGTGATTCCTAGGTAAGATGTTGCTGAAACCATGCTGGTAGGAAATTTATACTGTCGATATGGCTAAAGATACCACCACTTTTGGTACTTGTGCTCAATTCTACATTTAAAATGAATGTGCATTGCTAATCTGCAAATATTTAGGGATCAGGCAGTGAATGAATGGTGAAGATGACTTGATTTGTGGAGAATTGAAATGTTTTGACCCCTCATTTTCCGTTGCCTTCAGATTAGAGTCTGCTATCCCGCTGTTGCAACGTGAACTTCGATTTCTCATCGAAGACGGAGAAAAGATCTGCATCGCTTTCCCAGATGATGGCGCCTTCAAGAGATTTCACAACATGTTCCCGCAGTCACAGACGATTATTTGTACGAAGGTTCGCGATGGGAATAAAAGAATCGTCAAAGTGAAAGATGGTAAGAGTCTGGAAATTGAAGAAATGCATCTGGCCTTGTGTGGATGATATCCATACATGTATTTGATTTGATTGTCTATGGGTGGATCTAATACTGGGGCAGTAATATGACATGAAACAAACTAGGCCCAAGGAGTTCTTATGCAACTGCTTTATTGATGGAAATACCAGTACAGGAAAATATGATATGACAATTAAAATATGATATGACAATTGATATGAAAATACGATATGACAATATGATATGAAAATATGATATGACAATAAGCTGTGACAAGAGTGGCGAATTTCTCAGTCTTTGTCCTGTTTTCCTGCTTTTGCGACTGCTGTATGATTTACAGATTAGGTGTACTGTTGCTTCCAGTGAATTTTACAAATATTTGATACATTTTTTCTAGGTGACCCTGAAGGCTGTCATGTGATTATTGTTGATGATCTTGTGCAAACTGGAGGCACACTTAAGGAGTGTGGGAAGGTGAGCATTGATAAAAATAAAAATACCACAAATTCAAGAATCTCTCTGGTAGATTATAAGGCGAACTTGGTCCTTTGTTACTTCATTAAATCACCTCTGGTGCTCTAAGGGTTAAAAAGGGACTCTGACATTCATCTTTTTTCTCCCCTTCAAGGCATTGTTAGCGAGAGGAGCCAAAGCGATAAGTGCCTACGTCACCCACCCAGTTTTCCCGCAAGATTCTTGGAAGAGCTTCACTGGGGATGATCCGAAGTTTGAAAATTTCTGGATTACGGACTCGATTCCGCATGCATATGAAATAGCAGAGCATAAACCATTTCAGTTGTTGTCTCTGAGTGACGTCATTGGTGATGTTTTGCTCGGATTTGATCTGATACAGTAGAGCCAAGTGGAGAATACTGTAAACTCCGAAATTTCTGCAGCTTCTTTTCATGAAGTTTTGTCCGTTTACTGTGATTAGAGAAAAATTATACTTAGAAAATGTATTACGCAAATATATTATTTACACTTTTAGTGCTTTTAATTTCTCATGAAAAGTCACAAGCAGAAATTTTTGTTGTGGTAGGTAAAATTCTCTTTTGTGTCCCAAGTTTGTGAAGTTCTTCGGATCTTCGATGTTTCCTGACGATAAAAAAAGGTGAAAAGATTTTCACAAAATGGTGGAAAGTCCTGATCGAATGGTATTACTCAAAATACCTTTCAGGTCATATGTGTGTTGTACCGTTTCTGGTGTTTGGTTTTGGATAACCATGATGAAATGAAGAACAAAACATTTTTGGTATTTTCTTAAAATTTACACGCTCCTCCAATAGTTTTAAGTGATATGAGTTCGGTACCATATACGGTATGCTCCCTACACCATCCTCGCACCCAGGGTCTACACAACCACTCCCCTCCTTGCGTAAGGGAGGGTAGGACCTGCGATTCTCAGGATGTCCCTACATTTGCTGTTGCAAGGCTTGTCCTTTTCTTGCCAATTTCTTAAATGTAGGCCTATGACATTGAAAATTGGCAGACAACTTTTTGATCACACTCTTCAGGGATTTTCAGTAATTACATCCTACTGTAGCAGAAGTTGTTGCAATGCAAAACAACATCTTCCTAATGATGGTTGTTGTGTAGGGCAGGCGCAGATTCAGAGGGGGGCGCACCTCCCTTTTGGCCAACAAATCTGTAAAATCGACCATGAAATTCTGGAATTGGTTGCAGATTTCAATGTTCCTAGCACAGGGTGCCCCCTTTTTTCCCAAATCCTGGGTCTGCCCCTGTTGGTCAGACTCTTTGGTATGCCTGGAGATGGTGTCAGATTATTAATTCAACCAAAACAGTCCAAAGAGCTTTTTAGCTCACCGGGGTGAGCTATTACGATGGGGAAGCGTCCGTCGTCCGTCGTCGTCCGGCGTCGTCCGTCGTCGTCGTCGTGTTCCGTTAGCAGGGCACGTTTCGTAACCGCTGGGGCTGTGGATCTGAAACTTGGTACATACATAGCCCTAGGTCGCATGACCCATGACACCAAGTTTCGGTCCGATTCGATTGTTGGCTTGGCCACCAGGTGGCCAAAACCAAAAACACAAAAAGTGCAATAACTCCTGAACTAATAACTGGATCATCTCCAAATTTTTATCATAGGTGTATCTAATGAGGATACATGACATATGTAACGAGTTTTTGATTTGACCTACTTTTCAAGGTCACAGAGGTCAAAGTTTGACAAAAGTGACGAACCTCTCACAGTTTGTTATTATTTCACCGAGCGACTTCATATTTTGCATAAACATGCATTGGAGGGGTACCTTTAAAAATACCAAGTTTCGGCCCGATTGGACATCCAGTATGGCCGCCAGGTGGCGTAACCTGAAAATCAAGTAAGTGCTATTACTCAGGAACGACTTGACGCAGAGGGCTCAAATTTGATATTTACCTCCATCTAGATGACCTTTACATGCACGTCAAATTTCAGCCTGATTTGACTTCAAACATGGCCACCAGGTGGCGTAACCCAAAAATCATCAAAGTGCTGTAACTCAGGAACGCTTTAACCCAAAGCGCTCCAATGTGCTATGTGGGCCCCTGCAGATGACCTTTATGACCATGTGAAGTTTCGGCCCGATCGGACATCCAATATGGCCGCCAGGTGGCGTAACCCGAAAATCATCAAAGTGGTGTAACTCAGGAACGACCTGACCCAAAGCACTCCAATGTGCTATGCGGTCCCCTGCAGATGACCTTTATGTGCATGTGAAGTTCCGGCCCGATCGAACATACAATATGGCGCCAGGTGGCATAACCCAAAAATCATCAAAGTCCTACCTGGGAGTGACTTGACCGAGATTGCTCATAACACTGATATGTACCTCCCTCTGTCATTAGACTATTATCTCCAACCCGGTGAGCACATGGTCCATGGACCATTTCATTTGTATCTATGGCTTCTAGTATTATAGGCATGACAGGGTATGTTATTTTCACAACATCAAGTGAAAATGATTCTGATTAGGATAGCTACCAGTTCAGTTGGTGATCAGCACTGGTAACGGCCTACGGTGGAACTTCCCAATGTGACACCCCTGACTGCTAGTCTCGCTTGGCCAGACGCTACGGGCTCACCCCTTCGGTAAATCACACTCCGCGTCTGGCTCTTTTAGAGATTAGCGGTCGTGAAGACCGCGTGGTGGCAGCACGGGTCCTTGGGTTTTCCCAACCTCGTTCGCTTTCTGACAATATGGCGAGTGGTCCAAGGTTGTCTGAGCGAACTATACCCCTGGGGACGAGGTTGGGTTTTCCTGGAAGTAATTTCCCGCGGGAATTATGAGTGAGAAAGCGTGGTGATTGGCTGGAGCCCAGTGGAGTGCCATCTAGTGGTGTTACCGGCTTTTGAGCCCCAAATGTGCCTGTGTGTAGGAGACCAGGACGTCGGATACACACTGGGGCCGAGTGTACCTGACTGCATGCAGGACACCTCTGTTACGAAGACACCTCTGTCAGGAGGGTATCTCTGTGTGGAGGGTGCCTCTGTCAGGGCTAGCTACTGTCAGAAGGACACCTCGGCCTGAGAACACCTCTGTGTGGAGCATACCTCTGTAAGGACACCTCTGTCTGGAGGACAGCACTTTCAGGAGGTTGCCTCTTGTTGAGGACACCGAAATTCAGTTTTCATTTGGACCTGTTTTATCAGTATACCTCTGAATTAAGGGTACCATTATTTGCCAGTCCTGAACGTGTCCTTTGGAGAAGTTCCACTGCTGTACATTTTCACGGATGTTGCGGAAACCATTTTTGACCCAATCTGGGAAAACCAAGCACTCTTTTCTCAAAGAAGGAGAAATTTATGTTTACTGAAAAATAATACATCGTTGCATAATAATGAGGTCATCATCACTTCTCCACGGAAAGATGTCACTGCGACCGTATCGGCCTTTTCATTGTCTTCAGGACGTCATCTCCGTGGCAATACGAGGTGCGAGCACGCGTTAGTGTGACGTTGACGTTTCATACAACGTCACAGTGGAAAAGTTCATACGGTCGCATTATATCGGAGAGATTTTAACCCAATTATACTCTTTCATCTACAGAGAAGAACTATTTTTTGGCAATGAGATTTAATGGCCTCCTAAAGTCAAGACCCTGGTCTCTGACTGGAGCTTTATGCCTTGTTCTCCCAGATTGAGTCACATTCAACTTTTTTGTAGTAAATAAATGTAGTCTTACATATTTAGGAGGGTAGTTCTCTGTTGTATTGTAAATGCTGTCCCCAAAAAGTGTCTTTGATAAGCCTTAAAGTCCAGGTGGGACCAGGTTCAAAAATGCAGTTTGAACATCACAAAACCTAGTCCCCAGTTTAGGGAGGGAAACCATGTATCCAGTTCTGGAAAAGTTTTCAATACTACGACACAGGCAGCAGATATTATTCTCAAAGTATAACAGTATCAAGTTGTTGAGCAACTGACTGTTTTGCAATGAAGTTTATTATGTTTTCTTATTTTCCTATTTCTTTATATAAAACCTGTCTTGTGCATTTCAATCTGCCAGGTGCAGGATATTCAATGCAGAGTTGGAAATACACCAAAATTGCAATTGTAAGGTTGCACAGATGGCATTGTCGGGATCCAGCTTCTCCTGTTGGTGATGATTGGCATTGCTGACCACACAGCAGGCTGGTGACATCTTTGAATCCAAGTCACCACACTGAGGCTTCTGAATGATAATGTTGGAGGAGCTAGAACAGTTTCTGGAGAGACTGGAGAAAGGATTTTTTGAAGTAGCCTAAGTTTAGATTCTACATTGAAGAGCACTCTGTCTGAAATTCTTGCATTGTTTATTTGACAGCTCTGTGTACTGGTATCCTGACTTCATGTAGAATGTGCAATAGCTCAGATCAGAAATCTATAACTAATAATAGATCAATTATAATAGATTTCTGCTCAGATGTGCAGTGTTAGAGCCTGTTTAGTACCTGTGTGTAAACAACAGATTTTTCTTAAAAAGAAAATCATGTATGTATTCTATTTGTTATTTATGACCAGTAAAGTTTAGAAAATGAGATTACTAAGTAATGCAGAGATTGCACTCGTGTTTGTTACTTTTAAAAAAACATCTTCTGATATAATGTACAATAATTTATTCTTATACAGTGCCCTAAACAGGAAACATCCTTTAAACATCTTCTGAGTGCTCTGCCATTCTCCAAATGTATCGCTATGTTAAAGGGGCACTGTATTGCTTCCCTATCCTGTGCTAAATATACCCACGTTAAGGGAGACCTCTATTGACTATGTTATAAAACTACCACTTATCAACCTCGCCCCATGTAGAGTAACTCTTGTCCCAGGTTATCCACGTATGCATTTTATAGTATCGTATAATTCTCCAACACTTGTGTGAAAGGCAAAGCTGCAGTATTTGAGAATGATGCAACCACCGCCGGTTGTTGACAAGAAGTGTCAATTTCGTGACCCTTTAAATGGTTGATGTCCAAAATGATTTACGTTTCTTCATGTCAGTTGTTCCTGCGAGCCGTAGTGGATGGATGATGTCGTCATAGTTCATAATCACGTGCCAATGACGATAACTTATTTTGTAACCACGCATGACAAATCACAGCATGTTACCTCATGACGTCATGACACGTTCTACGCTGGGGCGGAGCGTAGGATGAATTTTCAACCCATTCGTAACATTTCGGGTCTTTCCGTCGTTCTTCGGCAAACACTGGCTCAGTTTCGAGCTCGATTTTGAAGAATGTTGTCAACGGAGTAGGCCTACCAAATTTGTCATGTGGACACTGTCATCCGCTTTGTCTTCAAAAATCGAAAGGGTTCGGCCTATATCGATGCCAATTGAAGTTGTTTATTGAGAAGACAATGGAGTGTCAGGTGGGCCATCTTAACCCTTGTCCTCGACTGTCACCGGACCGACACTTGAAATGTAATCGACAAATTCCTAATGCTGTTCGTCATATCGGATTATACAATGAAAATTGACGGTGGAATGCTTAACGCATAATAATCGTATATAAGAACTTGAACTGCGGTTTCGGGCAACACACCGGGCGGTATCACAAGCGATATCGTCTGATCGCCACCAATCTTCTCGCCAGCCTCCGCAGACGATATCAGTTTGATATTGGGGCGACCATCGCTGGCTAGAAGATTCCATGCATTGTCCAGCGCAAACTGGCGTCAACAGCCGAATTTCAACTAAAAATTTAAATATTTCAAGAGCCTTCTGAAGACGCATCTCTTCCGGTTTGTTTTTTTCGGGAGAGTGGGATGGATGGTTAGATTTTTTCCATTGTCGCCTTCTAGGAAATCCGTAGAGTCATCAAGTTATGATTAATCTGGGTAGGCCTATTGTAAACTAGATTTCGGCGTTCTTTGATATAAGTAGGTCTGTGTGCTTGTCCTGACTGCATGCTTATCATTCTGTTTTTCCTCTTGACCCGAATGTCCAGAGACATACCTGTCCCTGATAAACTCAATAGACCTATCCCAGGCTGATGTGACATCAGATCATCATACGGGAACACTGGGTGGCGGGGAACAACTACGAATATCACACCAGGCGAAATCCCGTATAATATCCACAAATCTGATGATTTTTTTCCGAAATACCATCAGAATAACTGCTCCCGGTCGGTGTATTGAAAAGGCTGATTATTGCTGTACAGTACTGGTCACAGGTAGCAAGGTACAGGCTGCAGGCGAGTCGTCGTGTGACGTCATTTTGTGGAAAAGTGGACTGAACTTTTTGCTGCAAAGTCATCAGCAGACGATGACAAGGCCAAGAAAATTGACTGAAGTGACGTATTTTGGTTGAGTGCAGGGCAGACGAGACGCCACGTGTTCGTAGTTACACGTGTCCAAACCCCATTGATGTGAATTGTGACTCGTGTAACGCTGCCAGATCATTCATTAATAGGCATATTATTATTCATCAATCCATGAATGAAACAATGCCAAGTTTCAAGAACAATTCCTTTCGTAAACCAAATATCCGCGCGGTAGAAAAAAATTGTCTCTGAACCATACTACTCTGTCCTTGACCTCTGACCCTCAACCCCGATGAGTTGTCCACTCAGCGCCCGTCAAAACTGGAACCTCCAGTCGCGGGTGGACACAGTCCGTCGACAATTTACGGAGACGCTGCCCAGGCGCACGGAGTATACTTGTCTTCAGGCAGGACGCAAGGTAGGATATTTCCGGAGGATATTACCCACAAATTGCTTCCTTGAACTTTTATCTCATTCATGTAATCGATTTCCAGGGCTGTAGCTTGCTTTTTGTCGGGGGTGGGAGGGTGGGGGTGGATTTGGCTCTCGGGGCGGGGGCGAAACTGCTCTTTTTCCACTTTTAGGCCAAAATCTGCAATCCATGAAAAAATCACGTTTTTCGTCGACGTCTTGGGGCGGGAGGGGGCAACTACCCCTGCCATGTATGTCAAAGTCCTTATGTATTACACTGGTATAAGTGTTTAAGCTAATTAGTATTACCGTACACTATTAATCACTATATTACACCTTTTGCTAATTATTCTGCGAGTGTACCTCGTCGGCTACATGCCCTATCATGAAATATTCGGCCGGTGACATTTTGCGACGATCTGTATAGTAGCCAATCCGTTACATAATTTTTGAAAGGGACATCCGGAGGGGCTTTCTTGGGGATCCCCCTTGATCTGAATTGGTAAAGAAGTTAACTAACAACAAAGACTTGATAGATAGTGGTATTTCATCTCTTGGCAAACATGCTTCAGAAGGAATGCAAGAAAACGTTTTGTAAAAACGTACATAATTACTAAAAAATGAAAAATTTTAATTAAAATAACTATCAATGGTGTTTTTCACATTCACATATTACATGTAGTAAGCTCACGATAACATACTTAAACTTTGCTGCTACGATTTAGAATTTTGCCGAAAAAAGATACATGGTATGTGAGAATGACTCCAAGGGTCAGGAAAAGAATGAAAACAATGAAAGAAATGTTGATAAAAGTGTTGGAAATGCTTCCACTATCGGAAGTCCATGAAAACAATGGAAGGAACATCGGCATTTGAGTCCGGTGTGACAGGGATCATAATCTCCCTAGAATCTAGTCCGGTATTATTGTTCAACAAGTGATTAGATATGTGGCTTATAGCTGCGTTCACACTGGGCTTTTAAAACGGTTTGAAAACGTTTTAAGATGTTAAAACGGTTTAGGGTGCCACACTAGAGCCCTCTTAAAACGGTTTGAAAGCGTTTTAACGAAAACGGTTCCAGAAGTGGTTTCAAAACGACTCGACGTCATTCGGGCGCGACAACCGTTTTGAAAACGCTTTGGTTACTGTAGTGTGGCACAGTCGTTTTTGGTCGAAAGCGTTTTCCGTAAAACGTTTTACGGAAAACGCTTTCAAGTCGGTTTCAGTGTGAACACAGCTTAGAGACCATGACCATTCGAACGTCCCAGACTTGCACTTCTAGGACTTTCTCTTCTCTGGTACACATCCTGTCACTTTACAGCTGAGAATGAGATTTTTTCACTTTTCAACTTGGTCATTCGTTGTGTGTGTGTGTGTGGGGGGGGGGGGGCATATAGGCCTAACCTACGACTTTTACTGCATAGGGCTATGGTAGGCCTATATCTCTCCATCGCATATAGGTGGTTAACGCCAGCAGCACACCAGGCAATATCGCAAGCAATCTGCTCGTCACCGAGCAAAATCGGCTGTTGTCGCAAGGTGTGCGCTGGACAGCGATGCGTGGAATCTTCTCGCCAGCGATGCTCGCCCAAAACCAAACAATACCAAAACCGACATGCATGTAGTCTGCGGTGGCTGGCGAGAAGATCGGTGGCGCTGCTGGCTTAGCCTAAAAAATGAATGATGTAAAAAACCGACGCATATCGAGTCGGGTTATTTTTTAATATATTACATCTTTCTGACCTTTTCCTATTTTCAGAAAGCCCAGGATCTTCACAATGCTTAGAGTTAAATTATTATCGCTGTTCGTTACTTTCGCAGTCTTCGCGCAGACCTTAGGTGCCTCTATTCTCATCAGAAGAACTCCAGCTGGTAAGTCGTCGTTCACGCGTGATTCGGCTTTCAAGGGACAATTTCACCACAACTGCTGCCTTTCTAAAGCCAGCAGCACCAGACGATATCGCAACCTATCTACTCGCCACCGATCTCCGCCAGTCACTGCAGACTAGGCCTACTGGGCGATATCGGCTCTGGTAAAATGCGGCCGAGCATCGCTGGCGAGAAGATTCCACGCATCGCTGCAGCGCACCTGGCGTCAGTTCAGCTGATTTTGCTCGGTGGCGATCAGATTGCCTGCGATATCGCCTGGTGTGCTGTTGCATTTACGACTTGCGGGAGACCAATGATGGTACAAACAACACTGCCGGTAGATACGGCTGAGCCAATTTGCATGTAGGCCTAAAAAAGCAATGTTTGTTTTTGTTGCGAGTATACCGGTACATGTAGTCCGATGTCCTCGACAGAAACCAGTACTAGCACTAGTGTCAGGTTCAAATCTGGAGGGCTCTGACAGACTTTAAATGCAACCGACCTCGAATCCAGGAGCTAGCAGTCGGCCTCTAACGAGACTGGTACCTTCTCTCCTGGTGAGAGTTGTGATTGGTCAACGAAGTCCCTCTCATTCGTCGAAATTCGGTCCGAGACGTCGGGCTGATGCTCGTCCAGCTAGAGATGGCCGTTGATCTCTGCCATGCAGTCCGCAGACTCGGGCGGATGGGAATTTCGTCACCAGGCACGAATTCTGCCTGCTTGGGTGAAAGCATACCCAAGCCACGGCAGAAGAGGGTGCAGACCACCGATATTTACAAAAGGCGATTTCCTGACAGCATCCATCTCCCAGCACTCATGGTTTATTGGCCAAGCTCTCCGGCTGGCACGCACCCTTGCCCGCACTGGGCGCATCGCAACTTCACGGAATCGTGGTTTAAGTGCGTTCTGCCATCAACTTGTTTGCACACACTTGCTGGGAGAAGCGAGAAAATCTGCTCGAATCATAAGCAGTGATTCATGACTCTCGATGGCGTGATGCATGCTGTCGGCATCTTATGTCTCCTCATTTCGCCTACCATATCATTGGAAAATAAATGTTGGTATTGCCGGCAACAACCGGCTTCCCCCCACAAAAAATCTCACCTGAATACAAGTAATTATATAGTAAAAAGTCCATTTTCCCGGGCACGAATACGCTTGGCCCCAGCGTTTAATTCCATGTCAAACAGTTGTACTCCACTGAACGCTAGCATTGTTGGCGGGAAAATTGAAGTGTCGCCAAAAGACGGCTCTGATATCTGACCAATCAAAAGCCACTATTCACAGTTAAGCCGACGTCGCCGGCGTAAGATACGAGTTAATTGGCTGAAACACCGTGAGCATCCGTCGCTGACTGTGGCCTCAAGGTGGTCCTGAAAGCGGATCACTGATTGGATCTCTAGTTTGGCGCCAATTCTAACACGCACTGGCGACGCCTATTGATCATCTTCTGAGAATCGCTTGAATCGAAGCAGAGGTTTTGGAGCGAGGGTAAAAGGGGGATGGAGCGCTTCGAAACTGTGCAGGATGACCAGGGCACCAATGGCAGACGACAGGTTCGTGACAGTGGACTTCCGGAACGTGGGATGCTGGGGGTTTTGGAGGCAACCTCGTTCCAGACCATCTCCGATCACTTCCGCCACAAAGCGTTTTTCTCTTAATTTTGAAAAAAATGTTTTGTTTTTCAGACAGGAATTATTGCTATAACAGATTGTTGAGGTTGGAAAGGAAGATCACAAATCTAGAAAGAGGCCCATACTCCTTCACAATGAATTTAAAGAAATACAACAAATATCCTGAATATATACGGCTCCGAGTAGACGAGGTTTATGATGGAGCATACAGGTAATAGAGAGGTTAAGAAAATGAACGATAAACGTAAACGATAGACAATTGACTTTTTGCAAACTGCACATGCGCAGTTATATGGGCAGATTTGTCAATGTCGTTCCCATCGTCATCCGTTTCATTTCGCATTTTATGTTGGCTCCACTTCTGAGTATGTCGGAAGAATAGAGACTACGTGGCGCTGTGAGGAGTTTGCAAATTCGTATTTCACGACCAATGACATGCTTGGTTCACCAACCAGATATGTGTGCACGAAGAAAATTTCTGTATAATCCAAGATGGCGGGGGGGGGGGGCGTCGAAACGATGA
>NMRB01002178.1:36092-51327 GCA_002633025.1 Notospermus geniculatus | reverse complement strand
CTGCAGTTGGAAGCTCCACTGTAAGATTCCTCCAGGCATCATGATGTCACTCTGCAGTTGGAAGCTCCTCCATAAGGTTCCTCCAGGGATTATGATGTCCCTCTGCAGTTGGAAGCTCCACCATAAGGTTCCTCCAGGGATTATGATGTCCATCTGCAGTTGGAAGCTCCACCGTAAGGTTCGTCCATGCACCATGATGTCACTCTGCAGTTGGAAGCTCCACCGTAAGATTCCTCCAGGCACCATGATGTCCCTCTGCTGTTGGAAGCTCCACCATAAGGTTCCTCCAGGCACCATGATGTTCCTCTGCAGATGGAAGCTCCACCATAAGGTTCCGCCAGGGATTATGATGCCCCTCTGCAGTTGGAAGCTCCACCATAAGGTTCCTCCAGGCACCATGATGTCACTCCGCAGTTGGAAGCTCCACTGTAAGGTTCCTCCAGGCACCATTATGTCACTCCGCAGTTGGAAGCTCCACTGTAAGGTTCCTCCACGCACCATGATGTCATGATGGTTACATAACTGTCCGTAAATGGAATCCGCAGAGATGCTTTGGGTGAGATCACTCCAGATGGAGTATTATAGTGACGCCATTAAATATTGCAACGAAAGCATGATGGCAAACCAACAGGACCATGTCCTGCCATCGTGCCTCAGCTCAACTTGGTTCTTGATGAAAACGGATTGCTGCGTGGGGCCGGAAGGTTAGGTAGAGCATTGTCTTTGGATAGAGTTGCTCGCTTGCCGCTACTGTTGCCAAGAAAGTGTTGGTTCACCAGATTGGTGATCCGTAGGGCTCATGATTTGGTCATGCATGCAGGTATTGGTTCTACCGTAGTTTCTGTCAGGAGGAATTATTGCATTCCTGCCGCACGGGCTGAAGTTACGTACACCCTGCGGTCTTGTACCACATGTAAGCGGGTTACTGGTACTGCATTTGTGTTGCCTGAAAGTCCTGACCTACCAGAATTTCGGTTGGATGCGTCAAAACCATTCAGAAATCTGGGCATGGATTTCACGGGACATTTGTGGGTGAAAGGTCCCATGCCTGGTGACGTGAGTACGGTGTACATCTGCTTATTCACCTGTCTTGGTACGAGGTGCGTGAACTTAGAAATAGTCAGGAATATGAGTGCAGATGCATTTTTGCAGGCTTTCTGACGACACTGCAGTACCTATTCTGTGGCCGAAAAGTGTCTTTCTGACAATGCTGCAACCTTTAAATGTGCCAGTGAAGATATTCACAAGTTGTTGGAGATTGTATTAAGTGAGGAAGTTAGGCAGCACTTTCTGAAGAAACGTGTGAAATTTCGGTATATTCCAGTTCAGAGCCCTTGGTTGGGCGGGGCATGGGAGCGACTCATAGGTGTCATGAAGTCAGTGATTAAGAAATCACTGGGGAGATCAATGATTTCCGTAGAAGAGTTGTATACCCTTGTTAAGGAAGGCCAAGCTGTATTGAATGACAGGCCCTTGACTTAGGCTTCTGGTGATTTAGATGATTTGCGGCCTTTAACACCGGCCATTTTGTTATTTGGGCACAGTATTGCAGAGTTACCTCAGCATGATCTAGATGAAGATGAAAGTGTCACGTACGACGACTCTGTCAGCATCACTCGTGCAGAGAAGCGACGTACAACGTTGAACAACCATTTCCTGAAGCGGTTTCATGAGGAATACCTTGGTTCCTTGCGTGAGAGACATTTTTACCAAGTGCGTAAACGCAACTCTGCCCAGGACGTGATTGCTGAGGGAGATGTTGTACTCATGTATGACAAAGATGTTCGTAGATGTCTGTGGAAATTAGGCCTTGTGACGGAATTAATTACGGGTACTGACGGTCGAGTGCGAGCTGCATACCTGAAAACTGGTCGGTGTGAGAGAACTAGTCGAGCTATTTCAAGGTTATATCCATTGGAGATACATTGTGATTCAATTGCAAGGGATGTTGGCGGAGCTGCAGCTCAAAAGCCATCGGCGCTTCGACGTAGCCAACCGACATCGGTCATGGGCACTCGTGCGAAAATCCGTAACCAGTTGTTGGATGAGTAGCTTAGGTTGTGTGTTTCGTGGGGGAGGATGTGGAAACTCATTCATTGAACATTTTGATCATACCTTCTTTAGGAAATATCCTGTATGGGGACTGAACTCTATTCAATTCTATACCCCATACTTTCCTTTGTCCTCTAAGCCATTTAACCATGTTTATGGAGTGTTAATAGTGAGCTGTGTGTTGTTGATCTTCCTACATGTAATAAATCCATTCTTGCACTAGCACTTGTACAGTCCAGTTGGTTACTACCACCCCGAGTCCAGCTTTCTAGAAATTTCCAAAAGCATAGTTCATCTTCCAGAGTAAAGCAAGTGCCCAGTATTCTATCTTCAGTCGGAGAAACCAATATAAAGACGACATTTTGTACATAGCACTAATAAAGGGGATCGACAGATACACAGTGGTGTGAGTTAATATTCCAACAGAGGGAATTCAGCTTTTCATTAAAGGCAAAATTTGTCGCTTCGGTATTCCAATATCTATATCAAAAGTATTTGAAGTCAGTCCTAGATATGCACTCCTCTAGTCTGATATGTTTTCACTGAATTCAGATGCTGGATATCACGAGAGTGGTGAAAATATCGAAGTTTGACATATTTCTTGAGATTTGCTATTATCAACATTTTGGCTGGATATTTTGTAGACTTTTTTCTCTTGCAACAACATGTTGAATGGGGATACCATCTGGCGCCGTTTGGATGCTGATATTGATTCGCAAATAGCAGGGATTCAACTTATCATGTTCTTGAGATTTCCCACGATTTTGATATTTTGCAATATTTATAAAGTGACTTGATCAAAAGTGATTTTTTTGGCTGGAATTGATGTAGGATTATGGTTGTCTATCTGACCCAACTTCATCTTACAGTTGGCGAGCGATACAAAGATTTCTGGAAAATCTCAAAATTGTTAATCCTCACACTTTGAATTTTACACTTAACTTAAGGAAGTTTTATTCATATGGCACTCAAAGCTTGGTTGAGAAATCCGCCAGCCAGGTTGTCAAATCCGATCCGATTCACATGGTTTCAAAATCATTTTGAGGAGTCGACGTAAACAGCCATAGTGGTGCTAACGCCTGGGGTATATTATTGGACGCCATTTTCTAATAGAAAATCATTTCGAAGCAATTTCGTTCAACTCCACGACCTGCGGGAAGATACCACACTCGGTCATTAACAATTTATCTGGGTGCGGCCATTGATTTGTTTGCAGTTGCTTCTTGCATTAGGTTTCTTATTTACCTTTAACAACGATTAACGTTAAACATTAGATTATTGTTTGCTTACTTTTCTCCCTTCACCGTTACCGTTGGTGTTGTAGTATTCAGGACGTGTGACATTATTCAGTGCATCTTTTATATATTTCTGCAGGTAACTGAGAGCATACATGTTTGATGCATTATCAAATATGACTGCACCAGTGAAGTGCAGTGGTGATAGGAACATGGCTATCGGCCGATCTTTTTGGTGAGACGGATGCTTTGTTTTCCATATTAGCGGTACCCTTGAGATGGCAAAGGAATGTCCAGCATCCTGGGTTTTGTTGACATCAAGCACGATGACGTTATTCGGGGACATGTGACACATTGATTCGCTGCTGACTGCAGAATTGCAGCGGAATAGAATATTTCCATAATGCAAAATTAAACAAACAGTTATTCTTAGTGGTTGCATACGGGGGTGAAATTCATGCGTCAGACAACATATTGGAAAATAGGTGTCTCGACAATAAAACTCTATACTTTCTTAGACTTCTTGTCAATTTCAACAATGGAAATTATCCGGATCAATATCAGTGGGAGAGAGTTCATCACGTATCGTTCAACTATCTTCAATATCCCCGATTCGAAACTTGCCACGACTCTGAGGGACAATAGTCACTATGAAAACAGCGTCGGAACTTATTACTTCGATCGTAATCCTGATTATTTCAGCCTCATCTTAACGGCACATCAGAAGAATGTATTACACATCCCGGATGAGATCTGTGGGATTGAGATGGCAGAGGAGCTGGAATACTGGAGGATACCCCTTACTCTACTTCCTTCTTGCTGTGTCTGGAAACTTCAGAATGCCGTGAATGATCAAATCGTTGCTGACTCGATCCGTAAGGAAATATCATTTGACTGCGATAAAAGCTTGGAGATTTTGAGCAGAAGCAGCGGATGGCAAATCTACAGAATCCGGATGTGGATGTTTTTGCAGATCCCAGTATACTCAAAATGCGCTAAGGTAAATTCTGATGTACATGTTGAGTGTAAACGAATGACAGGGTCGATTAGGGAACATTGTGGCCCGATGACAAGCATATACTCACAGTCACACAATCCCATCACAACAGGCATTTCTATCGAGCCCCACACCACAACCCCCAACCCACCGCACCATCCCAAAAGTGTTATTTTATGCCGTGGTATTGGATCAAAAGGTCACGATCCATCGACCCATCGACATGGTCACAAGGCGCATATTTATGGGCGGTTATGTCCGCATAAATCGGACGGGCAGAGAATTTACTTGTAAATACAGAAAGTATGTTTTTGTGCCAAAATATATATTTCTGTTTAAAAACGCACATACAAAACATACAAAACCTGATTAGTTTCGTCAAAATGTGTTCGTTTTCCAAAAGTGAGTAGATTTTTTTTAAAAATGCACATAAGTTTATTGATAAACACGAAAGTTTTACCCGATTTTTCTAATTTCTCGCAGAGGTGTCTGCTCGCAGAGAGGTAGCCGCAGAAGTGTTTGCTAAAGGAAGACGTTAGATGGCGCTCGATACAATCATGACTTGAGTTCCAGCTCGGGAGTTCTGGTAAAGTCACGATAGTATTGAGCGCCATCTAGCGTCTTCGTTTGTCAAACACTTGCTCCAGCGGTAACGAAACTTGCGCTGCTAACGGACAACAACGACGACGGACGACAGACGCTGCACCATCGTAATAGCTTACCGTAAATGGCGCTGGAATCGAAGCTACTGAACAGAATTGAAATTTTCTGTTGTCATTTTCTTTCCAACAAAATTTCATATCCATTTCATATCAATGGTTTAGGTCCCATCGTATTTGAAGTATTTGTGTCTTTTTCGGACCACCCTGTATCATGAGATAAGTTAACAATTCCCATTACCGGTACCATTATGGATCCTTCTGTTTTGTTGCCTTTCCGGCGACGGCAAGATTTATCAATAAATCAACATCATATCAACATCATATAATGTGTTGATGAAGCAAACACTAGTACCATATAGGTTGCCCAAGGAAGGATCGAAGAATGAATAAAAAAACTACCATTATTACTACACAGATCAGAGCAACTAGGGAATCCAAGGCTTAAAATTGTCGAAAAACTGGCTGACCTACAAGAGACGAGCTGCCCGAAATCGTGGTAGCTGCAGGTGCTCCTTGACGTGGAGGTTTCCGGGCATGTTGGCTCTGGGCAATTCAAATGTCGAATACTGTCTCTGGTCATGGTGCAGGGTTTCTTCCAGATAATTGTTTGAGGGTAGTAATTCTTTCAAAATCAGCCTCTGGCGGAAACACTGAGGTGGAAGCCATAAAACCTAAAGCCTCGTTCATACTTCGACGCACGACCATCGGCGTCCCCCGCGTGACCAAAATCTGAATGCCCACGTAGTCGTGTTGATTCATACTCCAGCGTACCTCTGCCATTGTCATCGGCGTTAGGTCGCACGTTCCCTTGGCGTGCAATTTTGCCAGTCCAGCCAATTAGAACTATCTGCGTCCGATCACGGCGACCTACTACCAATGAATAAAGAGTTTTGTGGTCACCGGATCAAAGGCTAATGTTTATGCATCCAAAGGCACTGCGATTCAAACGGCGCGGCAGTATTCTTAGGTTCGTTACGCTGTTGTTACCGTACATACTCTAGATTCTTTCTTCTAAGGTACTTCACTGAACACTCTTTTAATAGTGCCTGCCAACAAAGCAGTCTTCGCAGTCCAGTGCAAGTAACGCAAGACTCACTCATTGGTCAGTTATGTTAATGAATGAATTAATAAATTCTTTGTATGGTCTGTGTGGGCTAGGCCTAAACCTACAGCATGAATATCTGAAGTAACCTTAGAAGAACTCATGTAACTAAAAGTTATCGCGAGAGCATTCACACTCCCGCGATCGGGACACAAGCAAAATCGCACGGCGGGATCAGCGTCGAACGCCAGGTCGGGCGTCGGTCGGCAGCGAAGGTCGTGCGTCGAAGTATGAACTAGGCTTATGGTAGCCAAGAATAGAGTTTTCGCAAAGCCCCGAAACGCGAACACGGACGCCAATCCCATTGTTCGATGTCACGAAGAGAGCAGCGAACAAAAGGATAGACATTCGCATGGGTTTTCGGGGGGGGGGGGGGATGTTGCGAAAACTTCCCAACAGTTGACGTCCTAGAGGAGGGTGACATGACGTTTTCTGAGACCCGAGGCGCGTAATAATGACCGAAGAGGCGGGTTTTTAGTCTTATAGTTGGGTCTTAGCATAAAGGTATCAAACATAAAGGTTCAACTTACAAATTTAGCATTTTATAAATGTGGACAGTATCCCTTTAAACACCAACAGATTTGTATTCTGACTCTTACATATGTGATCCGTTCTGGCAGAACCAGGCATATGTCGCTATGAGCTTGGCAGGTTGAGACCAAACTGTTTGTCAGTTTCAATATTGTGAAATCTGAAAGAATCTATTTCTTCCATTCTCTCCTTGTGTCATCTTAGTTCGTTGAGGCTCACCTTCTGTGCGACGTATGCCTGGTTTTACCAGAACGGGTCACATATGATAGGCCTGCCCCTTCTGCATGTTTACTGCAAATTTTGTTGAATTCCGACTAGTTCATCTTGTGATACAAAACGACTGAATTAATGAGAACTCCACGAACGATGAGAGCGCAGGGTCATCTGTGTACATTTCAATAACGTTCATTTGCACATGGAACAGTAATTGTGCTGGAAATAGCTATATTATCCTCAGAAATGGAATTCAAAGCATCACGTTGACAGGTTCATGTACTCCATCACCACAAAAAAGTTGAAGCTGCTGCCTATTATGTAACGCCAAAATTGAGGCAGTGAGAGACATCTGGTGGCAACACATGAAGTGTATCCCTCATTAGTTCATCGTTCGTAGTTACATGTAAACCTTTGTTTGATTCCTTTATGGTCTTAGTTTTATAGTAGGCGGGTTCTTAGCTTTATAGTGGGGTCTTAGTTTTAAAGCAAGTGGGTTCTTAGTTTTATAGTTGGGTCTTAGTCTTATAGTTGGGTCTTAGTCAATGTTAGTTTTATAGCAGGCGGGTTCTTACTTTTATAGTTGGGTCTTAGGTCTTCGAGTCTTAGGTCTTAGGTCCTAGTTTTATAGACATCCCTTCGCTGAGGGCAACATGAATGCCGAAAGTGCACACGCCGCGCTGTAGCCTTTGAGAGTTGTGACAATGGTGTATGGTCAACTCGCTGCTGAAAACTCTAAGATGGACGAGCGCCTTTGAGTTTTGAAATGGTTGTCCTTAAAACAATGCACTCGCACACTTATTTTCTCCATTAATTTTTCAGGCATGGTCACTTTTGATGGCTTCTATAGTGGTGGGTTCTTTATTCACGTTCGCCTTGCACTTCGATCAACGAATTCCAACACTGCCGACAAGTCAAGCTTTGAAAGAACAGGAGGTAGTCAAGATGTTCAACACGACCAAATGGAAAAGAATTTGGTTGGAGCTACCGAACAAGAACCTTTACATTGCTGATGGCATCTTGAATGGTTTCCTCCTGATTGAGTTTCTAACACGTTTTGTTGTCTGTCCGTATAAACTTCAGTTCCTGAGGTGTTTCTTCACCATCATTGATATAGTCGTAATGATAGCTTTCTGGGGAAGTGAACTCCATTTCTCTACAAACTTCTTTGACAAGGAAACATCCGGCACGAATCTACCAGTGCAATGGCTTTGGATTGCATCACTGATTGGTCAAATCGGGCGACCTTTCCGCCTGTTCGGACTCTCGAATACGTTCGTTGGGCTCCGAGTCCTACTTTTGGTGATCAGAAAGAGCTTTTACGATTTGTCAACACTCATCATCTGCTTCGGAATCAGTACAATCCTCTTCGCTTTTCTTATATTCGCCGCTGAAATCGCTGTCGAAGGGACGTTCGAAAATGTGTGGGATGGTTGCTGGTGGTCGCTCATCACTATGACTACAGTGGGCTATGGAGACATGTATCCCAACACCTGGCCGGGATACCTGGTGGCTATGACATGCGCACTTTCTGGTATCATCATAACTGGACTTTGCACTCCAATTCTGAGTAACAATTTCAGCAGATATTATCGACATGTGCATGTCACTATCGCTGATATCAGAGAACGCATGGCTGCCATTCGGAGAGTGCAGGAACTAAAGCTCAATCCTCATATCCATGCATCGAAGAATCAAGAAACTGTAAAGTTCCGTTTCTGATCTAAACTCCCCCGGCAGTTTCAAACTGCTACCCACTACGTTATCCGCGCTTAGAAACTGCCATTGTTGACGCCAATCTCAACTTATGACCAACAGACGGCGCTCGCTGTCGATTCGGGGAATCCCCATTTGGGAATCTGCGCGATACTCGCCAGTAAAACGGACCAAATTAGTGATTCTCGGCCAGCTTTCATGAGGCAACTGGATTATATACCCTTCAAAATGTCCAAAACGTGGGGGCAGACTAACAGGTGCGTGATAACATTGCCCATATTTGCAAACGGAGTTGATCTTGTTGACTTCCCACTCGCGTAAAGTATGAATACACAGTGTACATTTTGTACACATATCATAGCCAATCAGAAAGTGTGTTACTCCGGCGTCGGCTAAACCCGTGATAACGGCTCGTCAAACAGCGCCATCTGTTGACTATAAGTCAGTTTTGGCGCCAATCATGCCAGTGTTTAGTGGGTCTATACCTACGGCCAACTAAACACTGGGGACGAGTGTATTTCTGATCATTCCGCACTGCTGAGTGAATGGCCAGGGAAAACAACTAACACTAGCGGCTGACTTGTCATAGATTGACGGCAATGATGAAAGCTGGCAGCAGACCTGGCGATATCGCGAGCGACCAGGACCCATATGCATAAAACCCTGCTAGGCTAAGTTAAGAATATGAAATAGAAATCGGGTTTGTAAGGTGAAAAACATTGCTTCCTACCAGATTCGAACCCACGGACCCTCGCATGAGGCATCAATCGCCAGCACTAACGGCCAGCACGCCTTTACCACTAGGCAAAATCCCCATCTTCAAAAAAGAGGCGTCCATCAGTACCCTGCGAGTAGTCCAAACAATCTTCGGACCCAAGCAGTTTTATGTTATGCGAGGGGTCACATTAAACGAGATACAAGTAAAGAATATGAAATAGAAATCGGGTTTCTAAGGTGAAAGATATTGCTTCCTACCAGATTAGCTAGGCTAAGTTACTTGCTAAAGTGCCAGATTGCAGGGACCAATGTACACAACTAGCAACAAACTACATGTAAACTAGTAAAGCCGGGCGTACCTCGCACTTGCGACTGTATACAACTAGTCGCCACTGAGCTACCTGGCGCCTGGGACCGGGAGCTAGCTGGGATTAAAGGCGACTGATCAGTCGCAGAAAAGGTCGAAGTACGCAACCTTGCCGCTCAGGATTTGCCAATAGCCGCGAGTTGCACATGTTCAACTTTCTAGCGACTAGTTGTACCCTTTTTCGTTTAGCAGTTTAGTTAATGCGATGTACGCGGTCTGGACATAACGACTCACTGGATCTAGTTTTACTGAGTTTCTGAATTTGCAATATGTGCGCAGTGCATACATCACCAACGACTGATCGGATTAGTTGCTTCCAGTCTGAAGTACGATGTACACGGGGCTTACTTCTCCTTCTCAACATGGGAAACAATACAATAAAGACTCTGACAGTTCTTTCACCCTGACAAGGCTAGATAGATAGATTTTATTCTCCATTACAAATAAGAATACAAAAAGAATAAATATCCGGGGCTGAGGCAGGATGCATTATTAGCCCCGGTTAACAAAAGTTTAAATACATAAAGCGTGTGCAGGTGTGCACTACATAAACTAAAGCAGGAGAAGAAAAAGAGTCAACATAATATAATGGCCTTCAATTTGGCCAGAGATTTAAGGTAAAAGAAAAACAATCGACAGTTCAGTAGAGAAGTTCAAAAAAGTCAAAAGTTACCTTCAAGTACAGTCAGAACCTTGACAATAAATTGCCCGGTTAAAGAAGGGTCACGATTTTCCAATAATCACTTAACGAATAAAATGAGTTCATGTTAAAATGTTAAAACCCTGACAAGGCTAATGCCAATATAGTCAACAAGTACAGTCAGTTCTTGGAGAGGAGTTGTGTACCCAGTTCGTTGCCCATGCTTTTACTGGGTGTAACACTATTTCGCGAATATTTGGTGTTGGGGAAAAAGACCGTTCTTCAAAGGATGAAAGATGACACTGACTTGAACGCCTGCAAATACATTTGTCATTCCAAAACTGACCGCAGGTACTGTTCAAGATGTATGATGATGTAAAGCAATGGCTGTTTCGGCGTCCTCTCAGTCGTTTGTAACACCAGAGCGCTTGCCGCCAACGGAAGCATCAAGGAAATTTCAGAGTCTCAGGTCCTATTATCAAATAATGATATGGACGGGACATGAGAGTGGAATGGAACCATGTGAGTGCGGTTGGAAACAGGAAGGAAAGCTTTTTTACGCACCTGTTGAGTCGGACATGAAAGCAGCCCCAGACTATTTGTTGAAAATTGTTCACTCTAACTGCACATCTGCTTGTTGTACCTCAAGGTGCACTTGTAGAGTGTATGGTTTGCCGTGTAGGTCAGCGTGCGGAAAGTGTCAGCTGGACTCATGCGACAATCCATACAATCAGACACTAACTGAAGAAAGTGATGAGGATTCCTGTTTATCGCAGTTGCAATGACATCCAGGACATCTGAAATCTGGGTAAATACATCTAAATCATGAATCTGCAGAGATTTTATAGCCAAGCGGTGGCCATGTTGGACGCCATTTTGTATTTCTCGGTAAACCAGTCATGTGACATTAATTGTGACAGCACCATTGCATGCCTAGACCCCTAAATCCTAGGTCTAGGCACCACAATTATGACTCTACAGTGATTAATAAGCGATATATGCCTTTTTATGGTTACGGTGGCCATCTTGGACGCCATTTTGATATCTCGGTAAACCAGTCACATGACATTAATTTCGACGGCACCATTGCATTCTCTGACCCCCAAAACCTGGGTGTAGACACCAAAACCATGGCTCTACAATGAATAATATTTATTTATTTATTTATTTATTTATTTCGTACACATGTACAACATATAAACTGTGCAGTGCATATACAAAGATGAGGTGCAAGGGACCACAGTCCAATAAAGGTTTACATCCCGATATTCGTGTAATTAACACCTTCTTACATATAAATGGCTAGCTTCTTTTAGTTCACGCAGATGAACTCCAACATTTCTAAAACTTCTCTCTTCTCAAGGAAATCATACACATTTCTGTCTCTTATTGTCACTAGGTCCCTGATTAATTCGGATATGGCATTGGCCGTATGACCGAGGTCAATATTTTGTACTTCTTCGACTGCATATTTGTTAACACCAAGTGCATTACACACTATATTCAGGTTCCGTGCCACTACTGACCGACCACCATTCACCGCCATTGAGGCGCAAAGTTTAACCCTACTGTTAGAACTCTTTAAAGCAGAACGCATGAAATTATAAAACCTTAGGTACAGCTGGACGTCTGGAGGTTGGTCATGGCAAATGCCCGCTAGTAGTCGACAGTGCGTCCTCCTCGGTAATCTATATAACCTTCTGATACATTTACGCCATGCAGTAAGAAATCTGGCAAGCCTTCTCTCAGAGAGGTCCCATAGGACACATCCATATTGTGACATTCCAAATGACTTAAACAATCTATATTTTACATCAGAATCACAGTTAGCAAAAGAGGCTATGATGCTATTAGTGGTGGTATATAGTTCACCGATACCTTTGTTTACCATCAATTCCTCACTGTTTTGTCCCACGATATTACCTAGATGAACAGCATTATGTGACAATTCAATAATTCTCTCGCCCCACTGCAAGGGTGTCTCGTTTGTCTGGTCGTCACCAAACAGAACCAGTTGGCTTTTGGAAGGATTAAATATAACATCATATAAATCAGAGAACTTGTCGCAATGCTGAAGCATTTTCTTAAGCCCAAATTTGGTGGGCGAAAGTAGCACGATATCATCGGCATATGCAAATGCCCCCATAAAAGTGCTCCCTATATGACATCCATAACCTGAAGTCCTCAACCAGCATAATAGCTCTTCCGTATAGATACAGAACAATATCGGTGACAGTACTCTGCCTTGTTTAATCCCATTGTACACTTTAATCGATGTACTTAAGGTGTCTCGCCATTTCACCTGTACCTGCTGGCATGTATAAATTTTAGCCAGCCATCTAGCCACCAAAGGACAACATCCCTTCTTCAACAAAAGTTTAAATAGCTTAACATATTGTACCCTATCAAATGCCTTACTGGCGTCTAATAGCATTGCATAAACAGATGAGCCACTACTCTTGAAATACTCAATGGTTTGTTTCATCACAAAGGTACACTGTGTGGTGGAGCTCTTTTTCTTGAAACCGAATTGTAGTTCTGAGGAGCTGAAAATGTCAGGACATTTTTCTATTAAGATATGGTCAAATACCTTTCCTAAGATGCTACTCAGAGTGATGCCACGATAATTTTCTGCGTCGTTAAGAGATTTCCTTTTATTCTTTGGTATAGGAATGATAATCGAGTTTCTAAATGATTTAGGAATGTAAGAATGGGTCAACATTGACGTGAATAGGAACGCTAGGCATTCGTCTAAGTTCCTTGTACCATGTATCAAATGATCAGAGAATAATAAGCGTGTGCCCTCATGCTTTCCTTTATTAAAGCGGACTGTTCGTGCCGAGTCAAAGATTCCACAGCACCGTTTCCGGAGCAGCCGCCGCAATGCATTTACCAGTTGTTGTTACGAATAAAACGGGACGTTTTATTATTTTTGGTTCACTTTGGACAGACGCGAGCAATCCGCTTTAAGGCGTTTAATGGCACGTCGAACCTCTTCTGGACTAATAATGTGCTCTTCGCACTGACAATTATTATGTCTACACTGTTCCTCAATTTTGACATCTAACTGTTGAAACATTTCGTTTATTTCACCTTGATCATAACCTACCGATGAATAAATAGCTTCATATTTATCAGCAAACTTGTTTGCGATTGACTGTGGGTCAGAGGCCTCATCAATTCGATGTATTTCCCTTTGTTTCTTGTTACCTTTCTTATTTTTAACCAATCTCCAAAACTCTTTATCATTTTTATCGATATAAGCTTCAGCAATTCTGTTACTTTCATTTCTTTTGTTAGTTTTAGACAATACTTTCACAGCATGATGGTATCTTGCCATTGTGGTTCGCCTAATGTCGGCAAGAATACCCTCTCTGGGAGACCCTGCCGTTTTCCACAAATTATGCCAAAATATCGCATGTTCCCTAAGTTCTCTGACCTGCTCATTAAACCCAGGAACTGGAACTCGAGTTCTCTTTGTTTGCTGGCCTCTCCTTGGGAGACATTCACTACCAGCCTTAATACATGCATTAACGATTTCGTTATGAAAGAGTTCGATTTCATTGTCATGATCACTACAAGTTAGATTTCGACATTCATTGAGGTCACGTGATCTTGTCACTTCATTTAGCAAATTATCCAATTATACTGCTTGTAGTTAACAATATTTTGATCTGTTACTTTTTCCCAGTTTGGTGAATTATTGACTTGTTCGTCATTTTCAATAATGTTGGTATTCTCAAATTCGACCGCCAAATCTAACTTAATCCCAAGTGGTGAGTGGTCAGAGAAATTATCGGGGTCATGGGATACTTTGTGCTCCACCAACAGTTGATGAAGATTGTCTGATAGGAAAAAGTGATCAATAGTTGATTTACCACCATGTACTTTGCTTTCAAATGTGTAATCAATATCATTGAGTTCACAAGCTGACCTGAGAGATTCATTCAAAATGAAGAATTCGGGTATTTCTAAGCCGAGTTCTAGCCCTATCTACGTTAAACTCTCCACCCAATATAATTTTATCGATATTTTCAGTAACAGCGAGTGTATTTACAACCTGTAATACCTCTTCAAATTCCTCATTATCATTCTCCCCAGGCATATATACATTACATAACATTATTCTACTGTTGCCAAGTTCAATAACTACTGTACACAACATTTTGCGTTCGTTCAATACTGGCGTCACTCTTTGGGCGATATTATCCCGCCATAAAATTGCTACTCCTCCGTATGGTCTACCCCGCAAAAGATTGCGCGCGCCCATACCTGATTTACCATGAATTCTACATGCAGCTATTTCATTTTCAAACATCGACAATTGGTGTATGTATGTGTATGTATGGTTTATTGAAATTAAAGAAGAAAGTACACGAGTCCAAGGCCGAAGCAGAGCATTATTGGCCCTGGAGGGAAGAAATGATACAAGAAATAAACTGACAGGCCGACAGGCCAACATAAACCATACATTGAACTGATTACAACATAAAATTGATAATTACAAAAGATGATAGAGAGAAAAAAAAAGAGAGCTCAAATGGTGGTGGGTGGCAGCCATTCCTATGTTAACTGGATAAGAGGGAAATAGTATACATAAATTATAAAAGAGGAACAGGAAAGGGCACATACTATACACATAGCTGTGTGTACATTTTACAAGGGGTTAAACAAGAGAGCGATGTACATGTACATCACTAGAGCGATGTACATGTACATGTAGTGATGGACAATTGACCAATCTGTAGATCAAACATCATAAGTTGGCCATCCGGTCAGTAATATCAATAAGGAGATTCGAAGCAATCTCCGCTATCCGCTTCTTTACAGGTAGTGGTAAAACAATACTACTTCTAACAAAGATAAGTAATTCAATTTTATCAGACATATTAAGAGAGGAAAACGCGTTAAAATCAAAGTTTACAATGTGAGACAAATCGCGAAAGTGAACCTGCCGGAGATCATTAGTTAAGGGACATTGCAAGAGGACATGTCTGGTAGTC